>JAFFJZ010000145.1:0-79292 GCA_018340375.1 Gonatopus flavifemur
TGTCGATTCATCCCCATTCGCCCATCCGTTGACTTCCGTATTAATTCCCAATCAATATAATTCCGATTTTTCCATTTCCAATCCACCATTTGATTCTGATTGACTAAATCAATGAAACGATAATTGAACTTCTATCAAAATATCATGCGAAAATCGAAATGTTAAAATGACTATTGAATCCAGAAACTTGAATATGTTCCAAGAACTCGCATCTCGATCTGATTATTACGTTTTTTCCCTCCATTTCCCTGTGAAGAAGTGTCCCTTGTTCCCACCTGTATGTCTACTGATTCAGTACCATTCATCAAACATGTTCATATTGGTTCTGACGAAATCCTGACCAATTCTGATTGGAGGCTGAATCGTCAAATATTGATGCTCCAAAGTATGTACTATTTTATTCAATCAGATTTGGATTAGAATCAATCGTTTATTTTAACCCAGGGTCAACACAGTGACCTGTGTTCCCACCGTACCGGAATGGAAACGGAAGCCAGGAATGAGATTTTATCAAATCGCTATGGGATTGATGACCCAGCATGTAAGTAGTTTTCTGTTATAAGATTGGATCAGAGTTGCAGATTCAGAGGCATACGCAGTTCCTTCCCCTCTCCATAAAACTCATGCAGATAATGCAGGAGATAACTAAAGGGGTTTTCTGCAGTCATCTTTCATGGTCAAGTTGGGTTATAATTTTGAAACTATGAATTGTTCACCATTTCAACACTCATAAATATCTATTTCATATATTCCCTGAATTTTGAATTTCAAGTCGGAATTACTTTTACAATGTTTTATGCATTTTCTGCATCTTCTGCGTATTCTACATGTTTTATGCATAATCTGTGCATAGTTAACGCATATTACTTATCGCAAGGGATGGGTTCTGTGCGCGGGCGATAAGTAATATGCGTTAACTATGCGCAGTTATGCATAAAATATGTAGAATACGCAGAGAATGCAGAAAATGCATAAAACATAGGAAAATTATTCCGACCTGAAATTCAAAATTCAGAATATATGAAATAGATATTTATGATGTTGAAATGGTAAACAATTCATAGTTTTAAAATTATAACACAACTTGACCATGAAAAAAATGATGCAGAAAACCCCTTTGGTTACCTGCATTATCTGCATGAGTTTTATGCGCACATTATTCCTTGCATAAAACCTACCGTATTATGCGTACCCAACCCTGCTTATCGCACGCGCACAGAACCCATCCCTGGGCATCACTGCTTCAATATGTCAACAATGCATTGGCAGGTTATAATACGAAAACTATTTCGTAGTACAAAAGGGAGGAATTGCAGGTTGTTGGCCGCTTTTCGAGCTAAAATTTATAGTTAATGTTACATAATGGATTTAATTTAAATGATAATGGACGATATGAAGTGGATGGATGAAGGTTATTATAAAATGAATGTATTCAAATTACAGTAAATTGATCTGAATTGTTAGACAATGACAGTTTGTCATCAGAAATCTGAGTTTAAGAAGAAATACGACTTATGAAATATAGAGAGGTTGGAAAATATAGGAAAATAAGGTTAGTCTCTAATTACTATGATTATGCTGAAATATATCAGATATTCTGAATAAAAACTATGAACTATATACAAAATGATTCCTCTATGTCCTTCAAGTAGAATCGCAGATGGATGCAGAAAAAACAGAAAGGATACAGAAACATACCTCCATCCCATAGCTACAACCATGATCAATTCCAGTAGGAAGGCTCGAAAGGAAATCAAGGCGGCAGAAGCGTAGTGAACAGACAACAAACAAAAATGAAGTACATTAACCGTAGAACTCTATACGTTGGCTATCATCACTATCACTTTCATTAGGTGGCGTCGTCAACAAATAGAGAAACAGCAAAAGTGCAGTGGATGTACCACAAATTCTGGCGATAGGTATCCTGCTATCAAATTCTTCCAGAAGAATCACAGGGAGACAAAGAATAAGCAGAAAAGAAGCAAATATACCATGAATCTGTACGCTAGCTACAACCACTATCAAATTCATTGGATGTAGTCGTAAGCAAATGAAGAAAAAACAAAAGCGCAGCAAATATGCCCCAGATCCTTGCATCAGGCGCACTCCACAGACCCACTGACAAATCATTCAGCAGACTATTCAGGATCAATTTAACCAAAATTGAACATATATGACAATATTGTGATTATAGAAATTCTTGTAAAATACCTATAGTTCATCCTAACTCATGTTAATGGAAATACAATCCATTCTAACATGTTCTCTCCAAAAGTCTCATCTTTCCAGTTATTCCATTCAATCTGGATGATATTTCTATTTCTATAAACCTTTACACTGAGGAAAAAAATTCTTGGAATTAATGAAATTGATTTCATTGATTCCCATTTCATTGCATTCAATAAATGTCTTTTTGACTCTAAAATAATTTCATAACCATAAAAAGTCGTTTCATTCGTACTATCAAATCAGCCCATTGAAAGTTATTTTTTGGGATTAAAAATTCACTCTATTGACTGAATAACTAATTATTTTTGTCAATATCATCTTTTATCTGATTTATAACTCTGATTTGATGAATTCCAAAGTGAAAATCAATGAAATACAACTTCAATTTTATAACGTAAAGTTTCGTGTGGAAATCGAGGTTGATTATACTTAGTATTTGAAATTCTCAACAATCATGTATTTGACATAATTATTGTTTTCTTCACCAGAATAATTATTGACTCCAAGTGGAAATATATTTCATAAAATGAATAGACATGGCTTACGAATGATCAACCTCTCCCATCATGAGAAAAACAACGCGAGATCAGGTTGATAAAATGATTATTATATTCAAGAACATGGAGTTATAGCACCAAGAATACTGTTATTCATAAACCGGTACCGTTGAGAGTATAATAATCTCATTCATTTCAATACAAGTGGTCTTGTTCGGATAATAAAATCAAATCATATACCGAATAGTTGTGAATTTCAATTCCGAGAGTTCTATTCTTTCAACAGAAAACTAAATTCATGATCACAAGGAGATACTTCTTCTGTTCAAACTTCAGAGCAATTCCTTTGGATGAAATCTATTTTATAGAACAGATTTCATATGAACAATGATAGTTTGGATAGTTCTGAAATCAATAAAATGAAGTATTGTAACCCATGATTTGGGAATTCAAATCGGATGGAGCTATTTTATTCATGCTAATAAATGTGTTCTCCAAGTTTGAATCGTTTATAGAAACAAAACGAAAATTAAAACTCACGAAATCTGATAAATCATCGTTACATATCTTTTCGAATCAACTCTTTGCCACTGGAAACATCGTTTAAAATAATGTACTGCAAGATTTTTGGGCTTTAATAGTTGAATATTATCTTACACTGAAAAAAAAATTTATTCCAGTCAAATAAATATTTATTTGTCCTGTACCAAAGAAATATTCATTAGAATTAACAAAATATTCATTGGAACCAAACTAATCCATTTGAATTAAATAGATGGATATGAATCTTTTAATTGATTCCAAGAAATTATTTTGGTTCCAAAGAATATTTTGTTAATTCTAATAAATATTTCTTTGGTACAGGACAAATAAATATTTATTTGACTGGAACAAATTTTTCAGTGTATTCGATGGTTAATTAGTTTCAATAAACAATTCCAAACTTCAGCACCATCTAAAAAATCACCTCATTAAAAATTTTCATTGATGATTGAAGAAGGATTCTAGTCAATAAACTGCTAACCTGATTATTCTCGTCAATACTACGTTTGATGAGGTGAAAATTGTATACATTCTGCAAAATTCCAATGCTTTTGCGAATAAAGGTTTCATCGAGTCCATAAAATGGATAGATCGATCGAATTTATGAATTCATTGAAACAAAGAAATATGTTTTTAAAATAAAAATGTATTGAATTCACTTCAACAAATTGCGTTTACTTCTCAGAAGGTGGCAATACTTTCTCACAAGCTATCTTCCTGCAGTGCAGTTCGCATATAAAGAACTAATTCACCGGAAACCTATAGTAAGTAATGTTTCGTCCTAATAAATATTTCTTCTAGGTTCCGGCATCGAACATCATCAACGAATATGACTTGATCGCAAAGAAAACAGTTTCTTCAAACTTCTTGATCATATTAATCATCTGATCGAATAATCCAATTGTTTCAAATGAACTAGAGATCACACAGGAACTAAAAAGGTCGGTCTGCTCTTGCGCGAATGCTCTGACTCCTGCTTATTCCTTTTTATTCTGGAAATTTTATAAAATATCATTCATCCAATCAAAATGAATTTCATTGATTCGAAGAAAGATTTATTCATATCAATAAGTTTTCTGAAGGATTAGAAAATCTCTTTGTACAATCTAAGAAATAATTCCTTAGATAGGGAAGAATATTCATTGTTTCAAATATTAATTTATTTACAGAAAATTTCCATTTCATATTCATGAAAACATTTTATTTCAGATGCAAGGAATATTTATATCATTTATATTGATATTTTTCTATTTTAAAACTTTTTATTCGAATAATTAAATATTTCATTGAAAGGAGAAATTATCATTTGGCACTACAGTTGGTTATTACAGTGTTATAAATGGCTTCTGCCCATCAAATGCATAATTCATTGAATCAAATTATATTCCATGAATTCGAAAATCAAAATTTTCCATCCAATAACTTTTTCATCAATCCTAAGTATCTCATTTTACAATTAATGATCCCACCACTTTCGTGTGAAGCACATATTGAATGAAGTTGATGCAATAACTCCACAGATACCATTGGATGAATTCATTTCTTAGACTCAAAGAAAAATTCATCAGTTCAAAACATTTTTTCTCAGTGTATTCTCATTTCAAATTAACCTTGTTTCCAAAGAATTAAATTCTTCAATATTATGAATAATAAATATATTTCTCCTCACATATTTACACACTTACATCGTTATGCCTAAATATGTGTCGAGAATGAAGACAATCCTATTCACCAGCAAATTTTTCATTTCAACATATATTCAACAATAAGGATCTGTGAGAATGGAAATATAAGAGAGGGAAGATATTTAATATTCATAATATTTAAGAATTCAATTCTTTGAAAACAAGGATAGTTTTAAATAAGAATGAAGGTTTATAGAAATAGAAATATAATTCAGGTTGAATGGAACAATTGAAAATATAAAACTTTTGGAGAGAACATTTTAGAATGAATCATATCTCCAATCACATAAGTTGAGATGAAATATAGTTATTTTACAACAATTTCTATAATCAAAACCATTTATATTAATTTCTATGGCACATGGGTTTAATTTTCATCAAATTGATTCTGAATGATCTGTAATTATTTGTCAGTGGGTTTCAAGTGTGCTCGATGGAAGGATATTTGCTGCGCTGCTGACTTTTCTTCATTTGCTCACAACTCCATTCAAGCAAGTTGATAGTGCGGGGAGCTCTAGCGTACAGATTCATGGTAAATCTGCTTCGTGTCTGCGTGTTGTTCGTCTCCGTGTAATTCTTCTGGAAGAATCTGATAGCCGAATACCTATCGCACGGAATTTTGGTACATCCACTGCAGTTGTGCCATTTCTCTATTTGTTGACGACACCACCTAATGAAGTTGATAGTGATTATAAGTAACCCTGGTGGAAGGGAAGCGTGTCATAAAGAGTAACGGAAGCGTAAGAATGTCTCAGATTACGTTTCTAATACTTCTTACATGCTTCCTATCCACTCTTCGATTACGCTTTCAGTGTAAAGTCCGGTGTTCTATAAAATTGGTGTTACTTCCGATACGCTTCACACACTTCAAATATACGTTCGAACCACTCTTAATGTTCCACTTGACGCTCAATATACGCTTAAATCCACGTTCCAAATACTTTCCAACTACGTCCCTGACACTTTCTATTACACGCTTCCCTTTCACCAGGAATGTACAGATCTCTATGGTTTTGTACTACTCCATCTCTCCTTGTTGGTTGTCCAACTGTGATTCTACTGTGAAAATCTGATAGCAGCATTATCTTTGTTTCACAGAATTAAATTCCTAAATATTATGAATATGAAATATCTTTCTTCCACCATTTCTTCTTTTTGCTTCTTTTCTTTCTTTTTCCATTCTCACAGATCCTTATTTTGAAATATATGTTGAAATGGGAAGAAAAATTTGCTAGTGAATAAGATTATTTTCATTCTGGTCACATATTTACGCATAACGATGTGAGAAGAAATATATTTAATATTTATAATATTTAAGAATTCAATTCTTTGACAACAGAGAGAATTTGAAATGAGAATAAAGGTTTATTGGAATGGAAATATAATACAGGTAGAATGGA
This sequence comes from Gonatopus flavifemur, assembly GCA_018340375.1. Taxonomy (NCBI): domain Eukaryota; kingdom Metazoa; phylum Arthropoda; class Insecta; order Hymenoptera; family Dryinidae; genus Gonatopus; species Gonatopus flavifemur. The sequence continues at coordinate 6,355 of JAFFJZ010000145.1, forward strand.
ACATTTAAAAAGATGAAACTTTTGGGGAGAACATGTTGAAATAAATCTTATCTCCCAGTCACATAAGTAAACATGCACTGTAGTTATTCTACAACCATTTAAATAATCACAATATTGTTATATATGTTCAATGTTCATCAATGGATGGATCTTACAGATGTCTTATCCAACAGTTTCACTATCTTCAAAATATCTTCGTTTGAGAAAACTAAAAATGTCTTTGGATCTCTTTTAGGCGTATTTGAGATTAATTATCGAAGATATCTTAAAGATAGTGAACACTTTTGCATAAGACATCTTTAAGATATCAGTGGAACTCTTTCAGACAGTGACAAATATTTTTTTGTCTGGGCTAGATATTTATCATCAGTGATACTGATCTAGAAATGAACAGGATTAAAAATACAAATATTTAATGAAGAATAAAGGGTGAGGATATTTCGGAATATTATATATGTATTATAAATGAGATTATCATCACAGATAATGATACGTAGAATCACTACAGGTCAGTTTGACTGGAGGACTGGAAATACCGTTTATTCTAAAATAATCTCTTCCAAAGTTCAATCTCTCCTGTGGTTTCATTCAAGTTGAATCATATTTCCCCTCTTACAAAGCTTCATCCTAGATAGCACGAGAGTTCAGTTATGACAGTAAAAATGAATTCATTATAAATACTTTGAATCCAATTTGAATTCTTAATCAACACGTTACCCCAGTGAAGAAATTTCACTCAAAATCTCCGAGAATTTCAGACATTTTCAATGAAAAGTTTTTCTGAGGATTTCAGAGCTATTCATACTTTATCAGAGATTTTCAGCGATTCTAAGAGAAATTCAGAGAAATCTTTAAGGATTTTCAGGGAAATTTTTTTCACAGGGAACAATTCCGCGTCTGTGTTCCTCGGTATTCCTTCTTATGTAGAACGGGCCTAATATTCCTTGCGTACACGTATTTTACTCAACGTCAACTCGGTATATTCAGGCATGACGATGAGGGATCGTCGTATCGCTGTCTGCCGCGAGAGTGCATAGCACTCTATGTATACAATGTATATACAGGGTGTCCCATTTTAATCTTTAAATGCAAATATCTCAAAAACATGCATCTCAAGCCAAAAGTACTTCATACCAAACTTGTTATACAAAGAGGGGCCACAAAACTACGATATCAGTTTCATCATAGATGGCGTTATGATCGATGAAAATGGGGTCAACATCATTTTTAAACGGAATCCCCACTTTCATTGCATATCTTGATTCTACCTATCACTATCTGCCCGAGATACCGAAGTATCTCCAGATCATATCGACATCGTTCGAAAGGGTGGATTGCTTTATTGTTAGGATTTCTAGTGTTGCTTCCTTGCATGAGGATTTCTAGAAGAAATTGTGTCGTCATGCAAATAGAAATAGTTTGGAAAATGTAAGGAAAGTTACAGAAGTACAAGCAAATTTATTTAACAATAAAAAATCTGTTTACTTGCTTACAACAAGATTGAGTACAACAAGATTATTATAAACGGACTGTGCGCTTGTTTATGTATCATTCTGTAGCGGTAGCTCATGACAGCAAAGAGGCAGCGTTGCCAAATCTTGCGAAGCCTCAGCGAGAAGGCACGAGCACTCCGCGCTTTTGAACGATGTCGATATGATCTCGAGATACCTCGGTATCTCGGGGCAGATCGTGATAGGTACGTCGTCAGCTAGGTGTCTCCCGAGCTGATTTCGGTAGCTAGATCGAAACACTGGCGCATTCTCATGTAAAGTTGGTTATCTCGTTATCTCGGGATAGATGTCATCAGATAGATGTCAACAGATCGTCATCAGGGAGCGCACCGCTGTCTGCCGCGAGCATGCGTAGTATATCTATACAGTGTAAGCGCCTTAAATACGTAAGTAGTGAAGATGAGCCTCAAGTGGCGAGAGAGGCGTCTTGGAGAACGCGGGAGAGAGAGAGTGTGGTAATGGCCGCTGGTAACGTTATCGAAGAGAGTTATAGAGATGCGTCTCGGAAGAACGTAGTATTTGTTGGTGCTGTGAAGGAAATATATATGTGAGGCGTTAGATAAGTAATGTGAGAATATTGATATTGATAGTTAAATGGACGATTTGGGTGGATGTGCACGTTATTATTCGATATCGGGAAAAGACGATCGATGACCATTTCGGTAATAAAATACACGTGGCCCATAATTCGATTCTCTTTAGTCTATGACCACCCACCCTTGTTCCTATCCTGACAAGGTTGTCGTACCACAGAAGAAAAATCTTCTGAAAAGCGCTTACAGGTTTTCAGAAGTGAGATTCGATAGGTCGAAAAAGAAAAGAAATCAGAATCTTTATCGTGACCACGTGTGGTACATGTGTGCGAAAGTGTAATCTTGTCGAAGATGAATCGTGAACAAATATTCCGATTATCGATGGAAGAACTCCAACAGATATTAATACAACGAAATTTAAGTGTTCAAGGCTCCATGCAACAGCTTCGTGAAAGGTTGTTAGACCATTTTGAACGAATAAATCACATCATTGGTGTGGACGGAATAGCGAAAAGTGAAAATAATAATTCGTTGATAAATAATGATAATCAGATTGATACTACGCGAAACGGTGATAATCGTGGAAATTCGTTAATAAACATTTTGATATTGGTGCTCGTGCAAGAAATGGCGAAACCGCGGGAATTTGTTAATAAATAATGATGTTCGTAGTGAGCTTGCAAGAAATAGTGAAGATTATAGTTATCCGTCGAGAAAGGAATATCGAGAGCGTTGTAATTCAAGTACATCGGAGGAATTATCCGCCCAATTCAATGTATTTAAGATGGCAACATCACGGATGATAGCCGAAAGCAATAGAGCTTTGGTAACACAAATATGTGTCGAATTACGCCGACAAAACTCTTGTACGTCGGAAAATCATAGTGCACTAACGCAACAAACTCAGTATCGCTACGACTCCAGCATATCTCCAGCCCTGTAGTAAATCACCATAACCAATCACATCAATCAGATTGGCATCAAATTAACTTTGTTTCGAAGCAACTGCCTACATTCTCCGGTGATAGAGACGAGAATGTTCATCGATGGATAAACAGGGTCGAATATATCAGAGATCTATACCGTGTAGACCTGAGAAATATATTGGTTGCCGCGACGAGTCAACTAAAAGGCAGAGCATTGGACTGGTTGAATCGGCAGGATAACTACGTAATTTCGAATTGGGAGCATGCGAGAAACGAGCTAATTTATTATTTTGAGCCCAAAGAAACTGATGCCGTGATTGTTGAGCGTATTAACGCGAGAATATGGGACCATCGTAAAGAAACATTTATTGAATACGCTGAACCCAAACAAGAGTTGATGAATAAACTACAGTTCACAGAACGAGAGATGATCGACATGATTGCGGCCGGCATCAAGGAACCTGTCGTGAGAAAGTTGGCTCTTAGCTTCTGTTCGAATAACCTACCCGAATTTCTACACCAAGTACGGAGAATCGCAGAAGATGAAAACGGAGATGCGCAACAATGGCGTAGGGCGCCACTACGGCCTGTTAATCGTGCCAAGAAACAGCGCATTTGCTATAAGTGCAACCAACCAGGTCACATGGCCTCCAACTGCCAATCTTGACCCGTTATGTGTTTCTCGTGTGGCCAAACTGGACATGTGAGTGCACATTGTCCTCGCCGAGGAATGAATAGTAAGCCAGCAGTTAATTATGTCACCGAATCTACCCATCGGGATCAAAGTCGCCAGAGTCAGCATGAGGACAACTACAAGTCAACCGATTCAGCGTTCAGTCAACCGATACTTATCAATCTGTCATTCTCGGCACCAATAGTTCGGCCGTCTCCTAACGCCCCGTGTATAGACGTAAGAAAACCTGGTTATGATAATCTAATAATTGAAGCGCTGGCGGACACCGGCAGTCCTATAAATTTGATCAAACGGTCGATGGTTGATAATTATCTTTCAGATTGTGAATTACAAACAGATGATTCAAATATTGAATTTAAAGGTATTAATAATTCGAAAATTGTCATTTTTGGATTTATTCAAACTCAGATTGTTGTACATAATTTGAGGGATCTGTTCGATATTAAATTGTTCGTAGTTCCGGATCATACTATGGCATTTGAGATGATTATTGGGAGACACTTTTTAGACGAACAAAATTTGAGATTTATTTATTATGGGAATCAGATTGAATTTCAGAAGATGAAAGAAAATTTTAATGTGAGAGTATCAGGCAGAAGTTAATGCAATGATGGCAATTGACGTAGGAAGTAACATTGACAAATATGATCATATTTATAAGAATCTAGACGAAAATTTGAAATGTAAATTAATTTCATTAATTAAGAATATAGATCATCGAGAGGTTGAATATGTAAACGATAATTATTTTGTTAGGGTTCATCTTAAGGATTGGACACCATATGCATTTGCGCCGCGACGTATGTCCTAGAGAGAGAAAACTGAATTACAGGACATGATTGACGATTTACTCGATCGAGGTATAATTAAACAAAGCACGTCAAGTTATTGCGCACGTGTATTATTGATAAAGAAACGAAACGGAAAAAATCGTATGTGTGTGGATCTGAGACCCCTCAACGATAGGGTACACAAGCAGAAATATCCATTTCCGTTGATTGACGATCATCTGGATCAATTGCATGGTAAACAAGTTTTTACAGTTCTCGATCTTGAAGATGGGTTTTATCAGATTAGCGTACACCCGGACGATACAAAATACTTTGCATTTGCCACGCATAACGGTCAGTATGAATATTTGAAATTGCCGTTTGGATATTCAGATGCCCCTGCTGAATTTCAGAAACGTTTGTTGCAGATTTTCAATTCGATGATTCGAGAACGTAAATTATTAATTTATTTTGACGATATGCTAATTGCAACCGAGACCGTGGAACAAAATTTACGTATACTCGAAGAACTTTTAATTGTGCTTAAACAATATCGGTTGGAATTGAATTTTGCTAAATGTGGATTTTGAAGAGCAATATTGAATACTTGGGTTATAACGTTTCAGAGGGTAGCATAACTGTTAGTCACCGTCATACTCAGGCGATTCATGAATATCCACGACCCGTTAATGTGAGGCAGGGATTTCTAGGGTTAACAAACTATTTTCGTTAGTTTATCCCTAGTTATGCGACTAAGGCTAGACCCTTGTATGATCTTACGAAAAAAAACTGCTGAATTCAATTTTGATGATCATTGTATCCAATCTTTTAACTTATTGAAGTCAGAGTTAACGTCGTTTCCGGTTCTTAGAATCTATAATCCGGTTTCCGAAACTGAACTTCACACTGACGCGAGTAGCTATGGATTGGGAGCTATATTATTGCAACGGCAAGGCGATAAAAATTTGGCCCTGATAGCATATTTCAGTAAAGCAACGAACGATGTTGAAAAAAGATACCATAGTTATGAATTGGAAATGATGGCAATTGTTAAGGCCGTCGAAGGCTTCCATGTATACTTGCAGGGAATCCAATTCAAAATAATCATGGATTGCAACGCGTTAGTTTTGGCAACTAAGAAAATAGATATTAATCCTAAAATAGCTCGATGGGTCTTATCATTGCAAAGTTACGACTATAAATTAGAACATCGGTCGGGGAATGAAATGGGTCATGTTGATGCCCTGAGTAAGGTCGTCATAACTATTGTTTCTACTGAAGATCAATTGCTATACAATCAGCTTGCAGATCCAACTATTGAGATTGCCGAATCCCTTGAATGGGAGGATAATAAACATTTTGAACTTTGTAACGGATTAGTATATCGAAAGCAAAACGATAAATCATTATCTGTAGTAGCCGAGAGCATGGTTTATAACATTATACGAGTTTGTCACGACGAATTGGGTCATGTTGGGATAGATAAGACGTTGAAAGCGATCCTTATTTCATATTGGTTCCCTTGTATGAAAAGTAGAGTTAAGTTGTATATAGAAAATTGTGTCCGTTGTTTAACTTATAATATAAAACGAGGGAAGCCTGAAGGAGAACTTGCTCTTTTGATAAAGGGCAGAAATCTATGAAAACTTTACATATTGATCATTTCAGACCCTTAGAAGATGCAGGTGACGATTATAAATTTATATTAGTTACCGTCGATGCCTTTTCTAAATTTACGTGGCTCATACCTACGAGAACGACAAATGCGCATGAAGCAGTGCAGCGCCTTATGTTATTATTTGTTTACGTTGGCATACCAGAGCGGATTATGAGCGATAGAGGTTCTACGTTTACCTCCGTAGAATTCGAAAATTTCCTTCGAAAATTAGAAATTCAACATGTGAAAGTAGCTGTCTCATCGCCTTGGGCCAATGGCCAAGTAGAGCGGCTCAATAGTCTTATAAGAAGTTCACTCGCTGAAGTTTGTGACCATCCTAAAGAATGGAAAGAAAAACTTTTGAGCGTACAAAATATGATCAATAATACCTACAACAAGGCTATAGATTCAACCTCCTTGAGTGTTGTTTGGTTGTGACCAAGGAGGTCGCTTAGATTCAGTGTTAGTAGAACTCATCAATTCGTGAGGTCATGTAGAGACCGACGTTGTTAAAGACCGTGAAATTACGCATGGAAACGCGATTAAAACTAATAAACTCTTACAAGAGTATAATGAGCGTAAATATGACTTGAGACATCGTAAACCACCCATGTATAAAGTTGGCGATTTGGTCATGGTTCGTAAAAACGATGCGGAAAAAGGTGTTAATAGAAAACTCCAACCTAAATTTAAAAGTCCTTATCGGATTGAAAGGGTCTCAAATAACAATAGATATGTGGTGTCCGATATCCCCGGATTCAATATCACGCAGAAACCGTACAACACAATTTTGTCCGCTGATAAACTGAAGAGATGGATCCATATCCACGATCCCGACTTGGAAAACGACGTGCCGAACGGAACAAATATTGTAAATAGTAGTAATTTAAGTGATGAGTAATTTTATAATGTGTTTACTTGGGCGTTGAAAAATGTATTATAGTGACAATTGTGATCACAAGCACACAGGGAAGACTGATAATTATAAAACTAAAACAATAGTATTATATAAAATTGACAATTATAAATTTATGATATATAATATAAGGAAAATGAATGGGAATTGTAATATAACGGACCGTAATCTAATTGTATTCGATCGTCTACCCGAATATGGAAATAATATTGTAATCGTGTGAGTTACGAAGAATGTAAGTAACTTGAGTTGAAACAACTTGCAAGTCTCCAGGACTTTTATGCGTGAAAATTAATCCTTTTGGAGTACTTTGCGAGTTGCATTCAACCTGATGTTGCAGGTGTGAGGAGAATTGAATTGGATATATCTATGTGAATAATTTTGAAAACTGAAATAATCATAAGACTAAGTGGTTATTTCGGGTCGAACTAACAGTCAGGCTGGCCAACTGTGAGCGCCTTAAATACGTAAGTGGTGAAGATGAGCCTTAAGTGGCGAGAGAGGCGTCTTAGAGAACGCGGGAAGAGAGAGAGTGTGGTAATGGCCGCCGGTAACGTTGTCGAAGAGAGTTATAGAGATGCGTCTCGGAAGAACATAGTATTTGTTGGTGCTGTGAAGGAAATATATATGTGAGGCGTTAGATAAGTAATGTGAGAATATTGATATTGATAGTTGAATGGAAGATTTGGTTGGATGTGCGCGTTATTATTCGATATCGGGAAAAGACGATCGATGAACATTTCGGTAATAAAATACACGTGGCCCATAATTCGATTCTCTTTATTCTATTACCACCCACTCTCGTTCCTATCCTGACAAGGTTGTCGTACCACAGAAGAAAAATCTTCTGAAAAGCGCTTACAACAGGGTGTCCCATTTTAATCTTTAGATGCAAATATCTCAAAAACATACATCTTACACCAAAAGTACTTCATACCAAAGTTGTTATACAAAGAGGGGGCCACAAAACTACGATATCAGTTTCATCATAGATGGCGTTATGATCGATGAAAATGGGGTCAACATCATTTTTTCAAACAGAAACCCCCACTTTTTATTGCATATCTTGATTCTACGCGAAAAACTGAGTAACTTTTGCTTGAAACGTTTTCCTAAGTTTTTGAAGATGGTGCCACAACCGATGAAAAATAAAGTCCATGAAACAATATGCAGACATCTTGTGGAATGCATCCAAGAGCCGGTATATCTCATTCGAATGTTGCTGTTAAGAGAGGAGACGATACAATGGCGATATCAGTTCCATAGTAGATGGCGCTGTGGTCAGTAAAACTGAGGTGAACTTCAATTTTTTAATTGGAAACTCCTACTTTTTATCGCATATCATAATTCTACGCGAAAAAATGAGGAAGTTTTGTTTGAAACATTTTTCCCAAATTCTTGGAGTTCCAACAGTGGGAATTGAGGTTGATGAAATGGTTCTACTGCATTAAAAGAGTGACATTGAATTGAAGTCATTTAGAATGTTTTGGACATGACATTTGTTGTGTTTTGTGTTCGATTTCTTCTCTGGAATTATTATTGTTTTCATTTGTTTGTTGAGCGTTGCTTCACACATAATGCAGTAGAACTTTTTCATCAACGCCATTTTCCACTCTTTCCATCTTCAAGAATTTAGGAAAGATGTTTCAAACAAAAATTCTTCATTTTTTCGCGTAGAATCATGATATGCGATAAAAAGTAGGAGTTTCCATTCGAAAAATTGAAGTTGACCTCATTTTTACCGACCACAACGCCATCTACTATGGAACTGATATCGCCATTGTGTCGTCTCCTCTCTTAACAACAACATTCGAACGAGATATTTCGGCTCTTGGATGCATTCCTCAAGATATCCGCATATTGTTTCATAGACTTTATTTTTCATCGATTGTGGCGCCATCTTCAAAAATTGAGAAAAACGTTTCAAGCAAAAAATATTCAGTTTTTTGCGTAGAATCAAGATATGCAATGAAAAGTGGGGGTTCCCGTTTAAAAAAATGATGTTGACCCCATTTTCATCGATCATAACGCCATCTATGATGAAACTGATATCGTAGTTTTGTGGCCCCCTCTTTGTATAACAAGTTTGGTATGAAGTACTTTTGGCTTGAGATGCATGTTTTTGAGATATTTGCATTTAAAGATTAAAATGGGACACCCTGTATATACATTGTATACACAGAGTACTATGCACTCTCGCGGCAGACAGCGATACGACGATCCCTCATCGTCATGCCTGAATATACCGAGTTGACGTTGAGTAAAATACATGTACGCAAGGAATATTAGGCCCGTTCTACATAAGAAGGAATACCGAGGAACACAGACGCGGAATTGTTCCCTGTGAAAAAAATTTCCCTGAAAATCCTCAAAGATTTCTCTGAATTTCTCTTAGAATCGCTGAAAATCTCTGATAAAGTATGAATAGCTCTGAAATCCTCAGAAAAACTTTTCATTGAAAATGTCTGAAATTCTCAGAGATTTTGAGTGAAATTTTTTCACTGGGGTAACGTCCCGTACAGCACAATTACCGATCCTCCACCTCGGACTTCGGTGGACCGGAGGTGGAGACTGGTGGAGAAATGGGAGCCGTGGAAATAAGGGAGAAATGAGAGTCTCTGTTGAGGCAACGGAGAGGCGACGGAGAAATGTCCGCCCCTGTATTTTCGGAATAATTCTTATTGGTGCATTTACGTAACCAAATCTGAATGTATGAATTCACGAATTTAAGTTTCACTGAGAATACATGGGGCGGACATTTCGTCGCCTCTCCGTTGCCTCAACGGAGACTCTCCTTATTTCTCCCTTATTTCCACAGCCCCATTTCTCCACCAATTCTCCACCTCTGGTCCACCGCAGTCTCAGGTGGAGGATCGGTGGTTGTGCTGTTCGGGGTGTTGATTAGGAATTCAAATTGGATTCAAAGTATTTATAATGAATTCATTTTTACTGTCATAACTGAACTCTCGTGCTATCTAGGATGAAGCTTTGTAAGAGGAAATATGATTCAACTTGAATGAAACCACAGGAGAGATTGAACTTTGGAAGAGATTATTTTAGAATAAACGGTATTTCCAGTCCCTCCAGTCAAACTGACCTGTAGTGATTCTACGTATCATTATCTGTGATGATAATCTCATTTATAATACATATATAATATTCCGAAATATCCTCACCCTTTATTCTTCATTAAATATTTGTATTTTTAATCCTGTTCATTTCTAGATCAGTATCACTGATGATCAATATCTAGCCCAGACAAAAAATATTTGTCACTGTCTGAAAGAGTTCCACTGGATATCTTAAAGATGTCTTATGCAAAAGTGTTCACTATCTTTAAGATATCTTCGATAATTAATCTCAAATACGCCTAAAAGAGATCCAAAGACATTTTTTAGTTTTCTCAAACGAAGATATTTTGAAGATAGTGAAAACTGTTGGATAAGACATCTGTAAGATCCATCCATTGATGAACATTGAACATATATAACAATATTGTGATTATAGAAATGGTTGTAGAATAACTACAGTGCATGTTAACTTATGTGACTGGGAGATACGATTTATTTCAACATGTTCTCCCCAAAAGTTTCATCTTTTTAAATGTTCCATTCTACCTGGATTATATTTCCATTCCAATAAACCTTTATTCTCATTTCAAATTCTCTCTGTTGTCAAAGAATTGAATTCTTAAATATTATAAATATTAAATATATTTCTTCTCACATCGTTATGCGTAAATATGTGACCAGAATGAAAATAATCTTATTCACTAGCAAATTTTCTTCCCATTTCAACATATATTTCAAAATAAGGATCTGTGAGAATGGAAAAAGAAAGAAAAGAAGCAAAAGAAGAAATGGTGGAAGAAAGATATTTCATATTCATAATATTTAGGAATTTAATTCTGTGAAAACAAAGATAATGCTGCTATCAGATTTTCACAGTAGAATCACAGTTGGACAACCAACAAGGAGAGATGGAGTAGTACAAAACCATAGAGATCTGTACATTCCTGGTGAAAGGGAAGCGTGTAATAGAAAGTGTCAGGGACGTAGTTGGAAAGTATTTGGAACGTGGATTTAAGCGTATATTGAGCGTCAAGTGGAACATTAAGAGTGGTTCGAACGTATATTTGAAGTGTGTGAAGCGTATCGGAAGTAACACCAATTTTATAGAACACCGGACTTTACACTGAAAGCGTAATCGAAGAGTGGATAGGAAGCATGTAAGAAGTATTAGAAACGTAATCTGAGACATTCTTACGCTTCCGTTACTCTTATGACACGCTTCCCTTCCACCAGGGTTACTTATAATCACTATCAACTTCATTAGGTGGTGTCGTCAACAAATAGAGAAATGGCACAACTGCAGTGGATGTACCAAAAATCCTTGCGATAGGTATTCTGCTATCAGATTCTTCCAGAAGAATTACACGGAGACGAACAACAAGCAGACAAGAAGCAGATTTACCATGAATCTGTACGCTATAGCTACCATCACTATCAAATTGATTGAATGTAGTTGTGAGCAAATGAAGAAAAGTCAGCAGCGCAGCAAATATCCTTCCATCGAGCACACTTCAGAAACCCACTGACAAATAATTAAGCAGATCATTCAGAATCAATTTGATGAAAATTAAACCCATGTGCCATAGAAATTAATATAAATGGTTTTGATTATAGAAATTGTTGTAAAATAACTATATTTCATCTCAACTTATGTGATTGGAGATATGATTCATTCTAAAATGTTCTCTCCAAAAGTTTTATATTTTCAATTGTTCCATTCAACCTGAATTATATTTCTATTTCTATAAACCTTCATTCTTATTTAAAACTATCCTTGTTTTCAAAGAATTGAATTCTTAAATATTATGAATATTAAATATCTTCCCTCTCTTATATTTCCATTCTCACAGATCCTTATTGTTGAATATATGTTGAAATGAAAAATTTGCTGGTGAATAGGATTGTCTTCATTCTCGACACATATTTAGGCATAACGATGTAAGTGTGTAAATATGTGAGGAGAAATATATTTATTATTCATAATATTGAAGAATTTAATTCTTTGGAAACAAGGTTAATTTGAAATGAGAATACACTGAGAAAAATGTTTTGAACCGATGAATTTTTCTTTGAGTCTAAGAAATGAATTCATCCAATGGTATCTGTGGAGTTATTGCATCAACTTCATTCAATATGTGCTTCACACGAACGTGGTGGGATCATTAACTGTAAAATGAGATACTTTGGATTGATGAAAAGTTATTGGATGGAAAATTTTGATTTTCGAATTCATGGAATATAATTTGATTCAATGAATTATGCATTTGATGGGCAGAAGCCATTTATAACACTGTAATAACCAACTGTAGTGCCAAAATGATAATTTCTCCTTTCAATGAAATATTTAATTATTCGAATAAAAAGTTTTGAAATAGAAAATATCAATATAAATGATATAAATATTCCTTGCATTCGAAATAAAATGTTTTCATGAATATGAAATGGAAATTTTCTGTAAATAAATTAATATTTGAAACAATGAATATTCTTCCCTATCTAAGGAATTATTTCTTAGATTGTACAAAGAGATTTTCTAATCCTTCAGAAAACTTATTGATATGAATAAATCTTTCTTCGAATCAATGAAATTCATTTTGATTGGATGAATGATATTTTATAAAATTTCCAGAATAAAAAGGAATAAGCAGGAGTCAGAGCATTCGCGCAAGAGCAGAGCCGACCTTTTTAGTTCCTGTGTGATCTCTAGTTCATTTGAAACAATTGGATTATTCGATCAGATGATTAATATGATCAAGAAGTTTGAAGAAACTGTTTTTCTTTGCGATCAAGTCATATTCGTTGATGATGTTCGATGCCGGAACCTAGAAGAAATATTTATTAGGACGAAACATTACTTCCTATAGGTTTCCGGTGAATTAGTTCTTTATATGCGAACTGCACTGCAGGAAGATAGCTTGTGAGAAAGTATTGCCACCTTCTGAGAAGTAAACGCAATTTGTTGAAGTGAATTCAATACATTTTTATTTTAAAACATATTTCTTTGTTTCAATGAATTCATAAATTCGATCGATCTATCCATTTTATGGACTCGATGAAACTTTTATTCGCAAAAAGCATTGGAATTTTGCAGAATGTATACAATTTTCACCTCATCAAACGTAATATTGACGAGAATAATCAGGTTAGCAGTTTATTGACCAGAATCCTTCTTCAATCATCAATGAAAATTTTTAATGAGGTGATTTTTTAGATGTTGCTGAAGTTTGAATTGTTTATTGAAACTAATTAACCATCGAATAAGATAATATTGAACTATCAAAGCCCAAAATCTTGCAGTACATTATTTAAACGATGTTTCCAGTGGCAAAGAGTTGATTCGAAAAGATATGTAACGATGATTTATCAGATTTCGTGAGTTTTAATTTTCGTTTTGTTTCTATAAACGATTCAAACTTGGAGAACACATTTATCAGCATGAATAAAATAGCTCCATCCGATTTGAATTCCCAAATCATGGGTTATAATACTTCATTTTATTGATTTCAAAACTATCCAAACTATCATTGTTCATATGAATCCTGTTCCATAAAATAGATTTCATCCAAAGAAATTGCTCTGAAGTTTGAACTGAAAAAGTATCTCATTGTGATCATGAATTTAGTTTTGTGTTGAAGAAATAGAACTCTCGGAATTAAAATTCATAACTATTCAGTACATGATTTGATTTTATTATCCGAACAAAACCACTTGTATTGAAATGAATGAGATTATTATACTCTCAACCGTACCGGTTTATGAATAACAGTATTTTTGGTCCTATAACTTCATGTTCTTGAATGTAATAATTATTTCATTAACCTGATCTCGCGTTGTTTTTCTCATGATGGGAGAGGTTGATCATTTGTAAGCCATGTCTATTCATTTTATGAAATATATCCTCATTTGGAGTCAATAATTATTCTGGCGAAGAAAACAATTATTATGTGAAATACTTGATTGTTAAGAATTTCAAATACTAAGTATAATCAACCTCGATTTTCATACGAAACTTTACGTTATAAAATTGAACTTGTATTTCATTGATTTTCACTTTGGAATTCATCAAATGAGAGTTATAAAACGGATGAAAGATGATATCGACAAAAATAATCAGTTATTCGGTCAAGACTTTTTATGGTTATGACATCATTTTAGAGTCAAAAAGACATTTATTTAATGCAATGAAATGGGAATCAATGAAATCAATTTCATTAATTCAAAGAATTTTTTTTCTCAGTGTACCTATACCCGCCTATACCTACCTGCTAGGCCTGCCTACTTACCCCCTAAGCTATCCTCACACGTTGCTCTTGAGGCGCATATTGCTGAACATTCTGTATAACTGCTCAAAGAATTGATCACGCATGCGTAATTGTGATTCCTAGCGTTTCCACACGAGAGAAAAAGCATACTGCAGAAGTATTGCCGCACTAAAGTTTCTAATGTATTCGTCATGACGTGCATCCAACGCTCGGTACCCATGCTTAAAAAGCATGTGACACATACCCAAAAAGCATGGTCTCGTGCGTTAACTGCATGAGTCCCGAGCGTTGAAAGTACGTTGTAACAAATGCGTTAGAAGGATTGAAGTGTGTCATGCTTCTAAAGCATGCTTTCTCTCGGTGCACGTAGACGTAAGAGAACTGTTCCATGCATGCCGATCTAATTTTGCACAAGGTTACTGAGGAGTAGTTGCGTTTGGTATACTCATAGATGACTTCTAATCAATTGAGTACCTCTTGGGTTTCAATCTGTTTAGGGTGACTTATGAAAAATCGGGAATCGAATTTTGCCGAATGTTTATGCGTTGTGTGAAGTGATCAACTTTCGCAGGATTCCGCTCAGATCCAAAATCACTGTTCTCATATATTTCCGATATACTTCCGCACAAATATACTTGGAAGCAATTACGTTTCGTGTCCGCATACATCTTGGGTTCTAATATGTTAAGGTTTATTCATGAAAAATCGGGACACACTTTTGACAAATGTTGACGCGTTTTATGACCTAATCAACTCCCGAGGAAGCCCGTTGACGCACAGTGGGGCCGATCTCAAAAACGCTGGCCAAAGCCTAAAAAAAAAAGTATCAAATTGATAATCTTGAACTATTGAGGTGGCAACAGAAACGTTTTGACTATCGATTGTCGACGTTGGGAACGATCTTCTATTTTTGGCGCAGTTTATAATCTGTTTCAAACATCAGCTTTTGCGCGACTCATCAACTACTCTCAACGCATGTCAAATATTCGAACTTCAAAATCGTGGCTTTTGCTCAATTCACAACGGATTTGTATGATATAAAATGGAATCGATTCCTGGAAGTAAGTGAAATAACTGGGTGTGTTTATATAGATGAATTTGTTTGTGAACATAACCTATTATTAATGAACAAGTAAAATTTTACATAAATGAATCATTCTTCATTGGAGAAGAGTATCGCAAAAGTTACAAAATCCACCGTATTCTTCATATACTTTCATTCTGTGGGTATTTGACTATAATTCAAAACAAAATGGGCTGTCCATATCTGTTTCGCGCTCTGTAACATGCATGTGAAGAAAATTTCTTAAAATGAATGTCCACCAGGGTAGACCGCATACTGCTCTTCTATAGTGTTTCGTATGCGGTATACCCGCCCTGGTCAAAAAAACTAAACAAACCTAAAAGAAAAATTCTGTTTAGGACTTCTTCTGATTCACTAGGTGTTTTTGTCTCGGAAATTTCATAACTAAGACTAAACCTTTAATTTATGAGTTGCTTCCGAATAAACCCAATCAATGACTTTCCAATTGTTTCGGGATTTCATTAATCAATGTTCTTTGGTGAATTTGAGACTTTGATGAAACAAATTTCTTCCGTATACTTCCGGAATTTCGGAACTGGATATTTTAGGTTTGTTTCGGTAATTCAAGAAAACATTTTGCTCGCATGATTGTCCTTTAGTTTCCGTAATTTCGGAAGAACTCATTTTATGTGCTTTTCGGTATTTAACCAACATATCTTTTTATGACTACTTCCGACTTACTAAGTGTATTTGTCTCGGAAATTTCGGAACTAGAACTAAACCCTCAATTTATGAGTTGCTTCCGAATAAACCCAATCAATGGCTTTCCAATTGTTTCAGGATTTCATCAATCAATTCACTTGGGTCAATTTGAGACTTTAATGAAACAAATTTCTTCCGTACACTTCCGGAATTTCGGAACTGGATATTTTAGGTTTGTTTCGGTAATTCAAGAAAACATTTTGCTCGCATGATTGTCCTTTAGTTTCCGTAATTTCGGAAGCACTCATTTTATGTGCTTTTCGGTATTTAACCAACATATCTTTTGATGACTACTTCCGACTTACTAGGTGTTTTTGTCTCGGAAATTTCGGAACTGAAACTGAACCGACCATTTCTTGAGTTGCTTCCGAATAAACCCAATCGATGACTTTCCAATTGTTTCGGTATTTCATTAATCAATTCACTTGGGCGAATTTGAGACTTTGATGAAACAAATCTCTTCCGCTGATTTCCACGATTTCGAACTAGATTTTTTAGGTTTGTTTCGGTAATTCAAGAAAACATTTTGCTCCCATGATTGTCCTTTAGTTTCCGTAATTTCGGAAGAACTCATTTTATGTGCTTTTCGGTATCTAACCAACGTATCTTTTTATGACTACTTCTGACTCACTAGGGATTTCTGTTTAGGAAATTTCGGAACTAAAATTAAACCCTTAATTTACGAGTTGCATCCGAATGAACGCAATCAATGACTTTCCAATTGTTTCAGTATTTCATCAATCAATTCACTTAGGTGAATTTGGGACTCTGATGAAACATATTTCTCCCGCATATTTCCACAATTGATGGATGAGATTTTATAGGTTTAGAATCAACACAATCAACGACTCTCCAGTTGTTTCAGTAATCCATTTATCAATTCACTTGGATGAATTTGGAGACTTTGATGGAACAAATTTCTTCCGCACACTTCCACAATTGAGGAACTAGATTTTTCAAGTCTGTTTCCATAATTCAAGAAACCATTTTGCTCCCATGATTATCCATCAGTTTCCGTAATTTCGGGAGAACTCAATTTACGTACGTATGGGTATCCAATTGAGAAAAAAACAACATCATGTGTTACCAGGTTTTCAAGAAAACCACTTATATTCATAAAAATATCATTATAAAATAATTTTATACCCAAACACTTTATAATCAAACATCTTATAACCAAAAATTTTATAATTTAAGATTCGATAATCAAAGATTTTATAATCAAACATTCTATGATTAAACATTTCAAAATCAAACGTTTCATAATTAAACATTTTATAACCAAAAATTTTATAACCAAACATTTTAGAGTCGAAAATCTTATAATCAACGATTTTATGATCACAAATCTTATAGTCAAAGATTTTATAATCAAAAATTTTACAGTGAAAAAAATAGAAAATTTCGGAGAAAGAACCACGGAAGTCACACGTTGGTATCCCTCTAAGGGGTAATATCACCTCATGGCAACAAAATTTGTTGTCATTTTCGAAGACCTACTACAAACGATAGAAACATTTCCAAAATATAGGGTTCAGTGCACATGAAAGTACTATTCTTCGAGTATCAGAAACGCATTCTATTATATTTCTACAATAAAAGAAGACGGCGTATCGGCACACTCAAGAAAATTCTGTTGATCTGCATCAGCGTACTGCTACAGGTCATTATTATGAATGTAGAACAAAAAACCAAAAAATTTCTTGAAATATGGTCCAAAATCAAGTAAACATCGTAGGATTTTTTTCATAATTGAGTTTTACGGATTTTATGAGTGATTATGAAACGATTTAATAAAAAAAACTCAGATCAACGCTATTTTTTTGCAATTCATTGTTTGCAAAAATCTTACGATGTTCACTTCATGTTGACTATATTTCAAGAAACTTTGTGGTTTTTTGTTGTACATTGATAATTGTAACCCCAATACAGATCAACAGACTTTTCTTGAGTGTGCTAATACGCCGTCATTTTGTATTGTAACAATATAATTAAATGCGATTCTGATACTGAAAAACTAGTATTTCCGCATACATAAAACCCCATATTTTAAAAATGTTTCTGCCACCTGTGGTAGGTCTTTGAAAATGACAAAAAGTTTGTTGCCATAAGATGATATTACCCCTTAAAACTATGTCGAATCAACTTGAATATCACATGAAATCTAATAAAAATAAAAATATCACAATTTATATTTCAAAATATCACAATATTGACTATTGTTTCACAGTTGAAGCATGATTCGCCTCCTCTTTTTCACTTTCCATATTATCATCATCATTTTCATTTCCAGCATCATCAGTGTTATCAACACTGATTTCATCTAAATTTTCATTCTTTCCATCTTCACTCTTTCCATCTTCGTTGTTTTCATCTTCGTTGTATTCATCTTCGTTGTTTTCATCTTTGTTGTTTTCATCTTTGTTGTTTTCATCTTCGTGACTTTCATCATCAACGTGTTTATCTTCGTGGTCTCTATCTTCCTGGATTTCATCTTGGTTATCATCATTTTCATCTTGTGAGCTATCTGCCATTCCTTTCGATTTTTCTGCAATACATTATTCTCATCAGATTTCAATAATTCGGAAATATATTAAAGATATTTTCAAGCATCAGAAGAAGCAGATAAAATTTTAATCCAACTTTTTTCATAAGTTATGTGATCATTACAAATTTAGAATAAAAAATTAAGGGCAAGTTCTTATTAAACGGCCTAAAAATGACGTGTTTTTCAAGAATTTCTCCCTCTAAGATGGAAGTGGATATCAATGTGAAACTTTGTACACATATTTATCAAGTATTAAAGTATACAAAAAAACTTATTTAGTCAAGAATATTCAAAAGTGTTCATTTTATAGATGATGCAACTTGACGATCTGAAGAAAAATTGTCTTGATGATGGGAACTGTGGTACTTCGAAAAATTATCTAAATCCAAATTTTCAAAAAGATTCATAAAATATATGATATTTGTTAGAGCTCATACCTCCTTTTGTGATAAAACGTCGAAAATTAACAAAATGGCGGATATGCGAACTCAAACTACCAATTTTTCAATGTTTTTGTTTGTTCTTCAATGTTGAATAAAAAAGGAAAACAGCAGGATTCATCCCAAAGTAGCTCCAATGAGTTTAATTTACTTTAAAAGAAAATGAAAAAAACGGATCCATCGATTAATTTTTGCTCTATGCGTCCCACCAGTTTCAAAAACATAGTTTCGAAAAAAACGCCTTTGAAAAGTTGGTATACGAATTTCTTGATTAAAAAATTTTTTTTCATGTACTTTAAAACTCATTCAATAAGTGAGAAAATTCAAGTCTTTAATATCCTTCCTTCCATGAAAAAAAAATTCGAGAAAATCACCTTTTGAATTTGCATTCAATAAGGAATTTACACAAAAAAAAGTTGTGGTAAATAATTTACGCTTCTCTGTCCTGAATTCACGGATTTCGTGCAATAATCCGACAGACAAAAACTATTGATGACAGAAAAACAATTGTTAAGGTGATACTAGCAGCGTGGCTGCAGCCAAATCGCTTATAACAAACTAAGAATAAATCCTTCAATTTAAGGGCCCTCGAGCGCTGCGACAGTATGAATGTGTGAGTACACATATATCAATATGTGTATAGTTTAAGCGAGGAAAACTTTGCGCCAAACTTGAGCCCATGATATTAATCGATGCAAATTAAAAAAAATTTTAGAGTGTACTGCTTACCTGGGATTAGGCCATGAATACAACTTCAGCAGCGAAATAAGCGTTGAGGCCTCGTAATAAAATCTCGAATATACGAGTCGAGTTGTCATCTCGTCGCGGCCATGTTGACTGGGGAAGGAACGTAAGATGCAACTGTGGGTTGCGTTCCGAATGAAAAAAAAATTTTATTTTCATATTTAGAATAGTTTATTATTTCGAATAATTGATGAAACTTTATAGAGAATACGCTGTAGAAGTAATCATGCATACGGTGAAATCATCCCGTATAAAGAAATATTGGAGTTTAGAGCACACGTAACTTTCGCCTTGGACCCTGGTTGATTATACGAAAGCCGTGGAAAGCCGTTTTTCATAACAAAAAAGTTTCTATCTGAATGTTATTTATTTGTAATTACATGTGATTTCCATACAAGATTCATTCGATCGATCGTTGCAAATTTATATAATGAAAAATATGCGACGATGACAGGGTGAAAGCCCTGCCCTCACGGAAGAAACTTTTTTGTTGTAAAATGCCTCATTTCTTTTATTTTTCAAATATAAATCATCTCATGTACATAGTTTATCCCAAAATTGCATAAAGGATCCCCCGTGACTCCTCCATTCATCCACGCCCAATTGTCCTCCATCCACGGCTTTCGTATAATAATCAACCAGGGTCCAAGGCGAAAGTTACGTGGGCTCTAAACTCCAATATTTTTTTGTACGGGATGATTTTACCGTAAGCATGATTACTTCTATAGCGTATTCTCTATGAAGTTTCAGCAATTATTCAAAATAATAAACCATTCTAAATATGAAAATAAAATCTTTTTTTTTTATTCGTAAAGGAACCAACAGTTGCATCTTACGTTTCTTCCCCAGTCAACATGGCGGCGACGAGATGTCAACTCGTCTCGTATATTCGAGATGTTATTACGAGGCCTCAACGCTTATTTCGCTGCTGAATTTGTATTCATGGCCTAATCCCAGGTAAACAGTACACTCTAATATTTTTTTCAATTTGCATCGATTAATATCATGGGCTAAAGTTTGGCGCAAAGTTTTCCTCGCTTAAACTATACCCGTAGTGATATGTGTGTACTCACACATTCACACTGTCGCAGGGCTCGAGGGCCCTTAATCCAAATATTGCTCTGTACAGTACTTTTACTTGAATCAAAGTGCTATACAAAGCGATATTTTGATTAAATTGAAGCTAGTATCACCTTAAGGGAAACATAAGCTCATGTTTCAAGACTAATCATTCAGTATTGTTTGTTTCCTCAATTTCCAACTTTGAATTTTGCCTTCCCACGTCACGACGCGGACAATATTTCTACTGATTTCGAGCGCTTATTGAGTTATTGCATGAAACCCCTCAATTATAAATCTGCTTCATTATCATCATTATTATTATTTACGTTTTGCTGCAGCTTTACGTATATCGTTGATTTTATGACTGATATCCCTGGTCAAAAACTAAACAAACCTAAACAAAAATTTTTTTATGACTACTTCCGACGTACTAGGTGTTTTTGTCTCGAAATTTCATAACTCAAACTAAATCTTTGATTTAGGAGTTACTTCCGGATAAAGGCAATCAACGGCTTTCCGATTGTTTCAGTATTTCATTGATCAATTCACTTAGGTGCATTTCAAGTTTTGATGAAACAAATTTTTTCCGCTCACTTCCGCAATTGAAGAACTGGATTTTTTAGGTTTCGGTCCGCATTTGAAAAAATAATTTATTTGAAATTCAACATCGGATTTACCAATAACTGGAGTAAAATAAAAATGAAAATTAATTCAAACACTCGATACATTTTGTGAATTTGTGGACACACAAATTGTTGCATTCCACTTGGAAATGAGGATAAATTCATTCCTACCTAAAGGGATTTGAACTCTTACCGAACCTATCTACCTATAAGACCTACCTACTTAACCTCTAAGCTATCCTAACACGCTGCTCCAAGGGCAAATATTGTCTCAGATATTGTACAGCTGATCGGAAGTTTGATCACGCATGCGTGATTCTGTTTCGGTTCATTTCCGTGTAGATGCAAGAAAACTGTTTCCATGCATTTCCGATTTATTTCCGCACGAATATACTCGGGAGTAGTTACGTTTATGGACCGCGTAAATGACCTCCAATTACTTAGGTACATCTTAGGTACCAATTTGTTTAGGTTTACTTATGAAAAATCGGAAATGGAATTATGAGAAATGTTTACGCGGTGTCATATGACCTGATCAACTTCCGCGGACTTCCGTTCAGACCTAAAAACACAGTTTCCATGTATTTCCGATCTATTTCCGCACAAATATACTTGGAGGTACTTACGTTTACTGACCGCGTGGATGATTTCTTATTACTTAGATACATCTTAGGTTCCAATCTGTTTAGGTGTACTTATGAAAATCGGAAATGAAATTTTGAAAAGTGTTTACGCATACTGTGAATTAATTCACTTCCGCGACTTTACGCTGAGACCTAAATAGAATACTTCGGTTTACTGACGCTTTGTTTCCGGCTCGATGAACTTGGAAGAAGTTATGAATAATATGCACATACTGTTTTTCTATTACTTGGGAGTATTTGAGGTTCTAATCTACTTCCGTTCACTTATGAAAAATCAGAAATGAAATTTTGAAAAGTGTTTACGTATACTGTGAATGAATTCACTTCAGCGACTTTACGCTGAGACCTAAAGAGAATACTTCGGTTTATTTATGCTTTGTTTCCGCACTGATGAACTTGGGAGCAGTTATGAATAAAATGCATACAATGTCTTCCTATCACTTGGGAACATTTTAGGTTCCCATCTGCTTTCGTTCACTTATGAAAATCGGAAATGAAATTTCGACAAATGTGTACGCATACTGTGAACTAATTCACTTCCGCGACTTTACGCTGAGACCTAAAGAGGATACTTCGGTTTATTTATGCTTTGTTTCCGCACCGATGAACTTGGGAGGAGTTATGAATAATGTGCATATAATGTCTTCCTATTACTTGGGAACATTTTAGGTTCCCATCTGTTTCCGTTCACTTGTGAAAAATCGGAAATGAAATTTTGAATAGTGTTTACGCGGTGTTTTGAATAGTGTTTAGCGAGCGGAGAAATTTGTTTCATCAAAACTTGAAATGCACCTAAGTGACTTGATCAATGAAATACTGAAACAATCGGAAAACCGTTGATTGCCTTCATCCGGAAGTAACTCCTCAATCAAAGGTTTAGTTTTAGTTATGAAATTTCCGAGATAAAAACACCTAGTAAGTCGGAAGTAGCCGTAAAAAATTTTTTTTGTTTAGGTTTGTTTAGTCTTTTGACCAGGAATCAGGTCACATGACACCGTTAACATTTGTCAAAATTTTCTTTCCGATTTTTCATAAGTACACCTGAACAGATTGGAACCTAAGATACAACTAAGTAATTAGAAGCCGCGGTCAGTAAACTTAACTACGCCCAAATATATCCGTGCGAAAATAAATCGGAAATGAACGGAACCCTAGTTTAGTGCAAGTCATACGTAAGTAAACCGAAACTCTCTACGTGTGGATTGCGGAAATCGGCGGAATCAATTATCATGTGGAAGAAAATCCCAAGTAGAAACTCCCTACATGTGTAAAATCCTCGTTCGGAAGTACTCGGAAGAGATCCTAAGTGATTTGAAAACATCTACTTCAAAAATATTTAGCCCTGGTCAAAAAAACTAAACAAAAAATTTTGTTACGACTACTTCCGACTTACCAGGAGTTTTTGTCTCGGAAATTTCATAACTGAAACTAAACCTTCGATTCAGGAGTTACTTCTGGATAAAGGCAATCAACGGTTTTCCGATTGTTTCAGTATTTCATTGATCAATTCACTTAGGTGCATTTCAAGTTTTGATGAAACAAATTTCTCCTGCTCGCCAAACACTATTCAAAACACCGCGTAAACACTATTCAAAATTTCATTTCCGATTTTTCACAAGTGAACGGAAGCAGATGGGAACCTAAAATGTTCCTGAGTAATAGGAAGACATTATATGCATTTTATTCATAACTCCTCCCAAGTTCATCGGTGCGGAAACAAAGCATAAATAAACCGAAGTATTCTCTTCAGGTCTCAGCGTAAAGTCGCGGAAGTGAATTAATTTACAGTATACGTAAACACTTTTCAAAACTTCATTTCCGATTTTTCATAAGTGAACGAAAGCAGATGGGAACCTAAAATGTTCCCAAGTGATAGGAAGACATTATGTGCACAGCATTCATAACCGTTCCTAAACTTATTGGTTCGCAAATAGAGTGGAAGTGTACGGAAACAGTTTTTTTACTTCCACACGGAAATAAACGGAATCACAGTATAGTCCAAATAATACCTAAGTAAACCTAAACTGCCTACGTGTGTAGTGCGGAAGCCGGCGGAATCAACTGTGAGTCGGAAAAGAATCCTAAGTGATTGGAAACTCTCTACTTGTGTCAAATCTCGGTTCCTAAGTAGTCTAAACAGATCCTAAATAATTTGAAAACATTTACTTCAAAAATACTTAGGTTTCTTTAGATTTTAACCAGGATATGTGCCTACAGCACTGCAGTGAAGGTCAGTTATCGCGTCATTATAATTGTTTTTCGCCATCCAGTGACGTAATACAACTGAAAAATAATTGCCAATTAAGGTCGATCAAATACATATCAAAGATTTCGAATATACTAAAAATGTACTCTGTACATTGGAGGAAGTCTCACAAATGTTCTATGAATATCCAACATATGTACATCGTATGATCTAAGCACATTTTACGAAAGTTTTTATATCGTATACGGGTGTATTATAATTCGTGGACCAGATTTTGTGGGTGTATTCTTCAGCAAAATAAACAATTCTTTTCTGTAATATTTTCCGATTTGAATCTAAGTTTCACAGCTGACTTCAACGAATCAAGTAGAAGCCACATGAATATACTCATTGATCATTAGAGTAGCCAATCTACTTGCCCCCTGAATGGTCAACTTATTCCCCTCGTCAGTCGGAACCTAAGCTGCAGATCAAAAATGGTAAACGAAAAATTGTTTGTTCTTTTTCATCTAAAGAATACACCTATAAAATGCGGTCCATGAATGATAATTTGTCCTCATACGTTCGAACGTTTGGTGTTGCCCGATCAGCCCTCTGACTCATGCATTTTTCCCTAGAAATCCGGTTCACATATTGAAGTTGAAGTCCCCAAGAAATCCAGATGGCGATTACATCGACTTGGCCGAATCATTACCACAAAATATCAACGTTGAAAAGTGTGGTTTCGTGAAGATTGAAAGTTTACAGATGTAATGATATCATCTGTTATTATTTGTCATTTTATTTTAAATCTTCGCAATGAATGATTTGTTTCATGAAATTGATAGGCCAATTGGCACGCGGAGCCCTCTACAAATTTCGCTTCACTTTGTGAACAAGAGTTCTAGACAGTGAGAGAGGGCTGCCCGGGATGATTATTCTGGTGGAAAAATTTATCTAAAAGTTTCTGCAAAACTACATTTCACTAAAAATTCTGACCAAATCTCAAAACTGATAATTTCTCAAGAATTCTCAAAACTGTTGCTTATTGGGGACGTTCTTCTACTGAAAAGTTTTCTTAATATTTATAAATACCTCTGAAGAACTAACTTTTCTGAAAAACATTGAAACTATTTGAGAGACTGTAAAAATCTCTGCAACTATCTGAAGCTGGCGTCCCATGGAACGGAAAAGCCCAACGCGGAACGATTACGATTGGTTGATTCCTAGTTTTATTCGAAAATACCTAGGAATCAACCAATCTTGGTCGTTCCGCTTTGCGCTTTTCCGCTCCATGGGACGCCAGCCTGAAATACTGTTCATCCAAAATCTCTGAAAATATCAATGATTTTCAGTGAAATTTTTCTTTCAGGGTGAAAAGAGGAATGATGCTAGATCAATTTTGTGCACCGAAAAACATTCAGAATTGGAATTGATAAGTATTGATTGAGATAATAGGATTTAAATTATTTACGTTTTATGGCCGCCATTTGTAGGGGCGGTAATGCAGGTCGTGGTTCTTCACCTCTTTGTTTCGCTTTCGAAGATAATTTTGCAGAAACACTGTGCGTTAACAGCGTGCGGTAGGTGTAAACCGCGACTGCCATGGATTTAACGAAAAGTTGAGGACTTTTACTGGTATTATAAATGTGCTCATACGCCCCCCTATCAACCCACACACCATTGCCAATGTGTACCTGTATAAAAACGCCAATTTATTCGAACTTTAACATCTTATGAAAATGTAAGAAAATTTGATTTCAAAATTATGAATCGCGTGAATATCCATATATACGAAAATCTGACCATAATACAGAATCGATATATGTGTACAGTGTATTTACACATAGAAAATTTCCGCTATAAGTAAATGACTTTTACTGATACTTTTGTTTGTTTTAGTTTCATCCTCCTAATTCAATTTGGTCTATACTAATTACACTAAAACCTTGCGATAAAGGTGCTACCCCCCTCTCTCTTCAATGCTGACAGAAACCGTTTGGATGAGAAAGAAAGAGAGCTGTATTATCGCGAGGTTCAAGTGTACTACCCTGGTGAAAAAGACCTCCTAAATCCTATTAGAAAAAAATTAGGTAATAGGAATTAAGGTGTGCTTTTGTCATTTATCCCATTAGTTCCTATTACCTCTGTCAAAATCAAAAGTTTGAAATTTAATAGGAAAATATGTGGAAGCTCATTAAATCCCATCAGTTATTTCATCACTTAACCTGTTTTCATGAAATACGAATTTTGAGCATTAGGTAATTAATAATTTATCCCAAGAAATGCTAATGTCAATGATCAACGATTTCTATGGAAATAGGATGTGCATTCAATGATATAAAACATTATCAAAAAATAAAGGTCCGATGTTGCAGTTCAAAACTGCGATGAGAATTCATCATTTAAAACTGAGTGAATAATAGTCATTCAAACGCTTTTATAATTCCTGCATTCATTATTTTCATTTTGACTCATGAATTGTCAAAAGTGCCATCTCGAGAACTGTGGAAAAAGTTCTTGTTTGTGTTCATTCGTTCCCATGGGACTAACTTCATGAAAGATATAAACATTATGAAGGATTATAATTATTTTCAAGAATAACAGAAACGGATGAAAACAACCGACAACTTCTTCCATCGATCACAAGATGTCACTTTGTTACAACACATGCGTTAGAAAATAATGGTTTTCAGGATTATATAGGGGTCTAAGCAGCTACTCATTCATTGATTTTAAATGATAAAGGTTCTTATTGCAGTGTTGAACTGCAAAAGTGAACCTTTATCTCGT
Source organism: Gonatopus flavifemur (assembly GCA_018340375.1). Lineage (NCBI taxonomy): Eukaryota > Metazoa > Arthropoda > Insecta > Hymenoptera > Dryinidae > Gonatopus > Gonatopus flavifemur. The sequence goes on from JAFFJZ010000145.1 coordinate 33,520, forward strand.
GGGGCAACACGAGATATTTGAAAATTGATTTCAAGTGGCCGCTGAATTGATTCAAACTATAACACTCTTGAAAACATATTAATGAAAACAAGTCAAGTGGTGTGAATATGTATCAAGATTTAAGTGCATTTCTTTTAAATTTATTGATTAATCATTTTTATTCTCAAGATTGAATGATGAAGAAAACAACAGGATTTAATGAACTTCCACATATTTTCCTATTGAATTTCAATTATTTTCGACTCTGAAAATGTTTATAGGAAATAAGGGGAAACTGACAAAAGTACACCTTGATACCTATTACCTAATTTTTTTCTGATAGGATTTAAGGGGTTTTTTCACCAGGGTATCAGTAATATGATAAAAATCATAGGGGGATTTCATTACAATATCTATTACAATTAAACAAATTACCTTATCCTCAAGAGGACGCTGATGTCCAATGGGAAAATTTTCACCCTTCTTATTTTTCCTCAACGTCCATACATTCTGCAGCTTTCAGATTTTTGAACTCCACTACACAAATGAATGGTCAAGTTTAGGGAATGATTGAATATTTGACATGACAGTGATTATTTGATGCGATTAATAATGATTTATATAATTTTTTTGTAACACAGTAAATAAAATAATTGTCCCAGTAATGGACACCCCTGGCGAAAATGAAGTGTCCACAAATCCACGAGGTGCTGCAGAAATCGTGGACGGATGTACACAGAGAGTCATTTCGTGCTTTTTGAGTGTGAAAATGCCGCTTTCTTGCGCGAATGCACATTTTATTTTTACCAGGGATATCAAGTAATAAGAATGTGTGAAAATTGGATAATGCTTGAATCTAATGAAAATACTAAAGTACATGACATAATGGTGAATCTTGAATGAGAAAGAACCATGAAATTCGTTTCCACAATCTACTTTGAATTAGGTTCAATAATAGAAAACATATAAAAAGAAATATGTCATGTATGTTGTACACATAAACAAGTCAAATACTCATCAATAAACTGTTCTGGAATAATGTTTCAATTCAAGGAGACTCCGGCATGAGGAGGTGGGTGAGGGGAAAAAGCAAATTTCGTGTGAACTTTTTTTCAGATGGTACGTAATTAATACAAATTTGAAGTGAATAATGATGAATTATATACTTTAGATTGTGCATTGCCGCACACTTTGAACTTCCCAATGACCCCAGTAGAACACATTAATCAGAAAAAGGTCATTTTGACAAGAAACCGTCAAGAATCAGTCACCGTCAAAATTTTTATCAAAAATTATTGAATTTTGACGTCAAACTTTTTAGTCCAAAAAGTGCGTGAATTTCAGCGACAAATAACATTGCATACATCCATATGAAGGAATTAATAAATTTTATTACATATTTAGAAAAAAATGAATGTTCCATTAAATTAAGACTTCGTGACATAATTTTCATATTTTTATATTTCGAATATAACAATAATGATGTAATAATTATTATGTCCTAGGATAAAAATAAGGTCTAAATAAATCACGATTATTTGAAGTCACAATTCAGTGTTTGGAGGTGTACCATTTTCGATGACTTTGAAATGACGCCAAAATGACGTTTTTTTGACTCACCTGTTCTACTAGGGCATTTCTGAAAGTTAAAAAATGAAATTGTGAAATTTCAACCTTCAAACTTCAACAAATTTCACAACTTTATTTTTTAGTATTCAGAAATCATTGGGAAGTTCAAAGTGTGCGGCAATGCCCAATCTTGAGTATGAAATTCATTATTATTCACTTCAAATTTGTGTTAATTACGTTCCTTCTGAAAAAAAGTTCGCGCAACATTTGATTATTCCCCTCGCTTTATACTCGAGTCCCCTTGAATTGAGACATCATTCCAGAACAGTTTATTGATGAACATGAGTCTTCTTGATGTGTACAACAAAGATGACATATTTCCTTTTATGTTTTCTGTTATTGAACCTAATTCGAAGTAGATTGTGGAAACGAATTTCATGGTTCTTTCTCATTCAAGATTCGCCATTATACACGTACTTTAGTATTTCAATTGGATTTAAGGTCCATGGAGTCGAAGGAATGGGCGAAATTTTCCTACGTACTTTCTGAATAAGTAAGCAATAAATACAAATTTTAAATATGCAGCGGTAAAGTGCACTGCTAGGATTAGACTTTGAATATAAATTCAAAGGCCAAAGTGATTCCTAATCATGAAAAAACAAGTTATAAAATTCATTGACATTTATAGGTTAATATGTTTATAATTTAATATTAATATGTTTGTATGATTTTGAGAAATCATGCAGTTCCAATTTGATATTTAAAGCTCAATTTTCCCAATGTACTTTATCACTATATATTTAAAATTCGTATGTATTGCTTATTTGTTCAAAATACGTAGCAAAATTTTGTCCATTTCTTCAACGGCTCCATGGCCCTAAAGCACTATCAAAATTTTACACATTTTTACCACTTGATGTGTCCATTACTGACACTAATTCCATTTATTGTGTCACAAGAAGATTATATTGATGGAAGAGAAAATACTGTTGCATTCGAAGCAACATACATTTAGAAAAATTATAACAGATTTTACAGAATGCCCTGCATAAAATCCGGCCCGTGGATTCTGATACATTCTATATTTTGTCCATAATTAAGGGGGGATCCTGCTTTAGGAGGCATCAAGAAAGCAATTTTTTTAAGAATTTTCTTTGGTACGAAAAAAGTTATGGAAGTTATCAAGTTATGAACTTTTGAGGGGATTCTCATGTATGTTTGAAGTTGATGCAAAAATTTTTTCCAATCAAAAAGAATGAGATGAAGCGCATTTTCTCCTCTTTACATTTTTGCACTCATTATAAACTGGTGGGAGTGATTGCAAAAAAACTAGACGTCCAATTGAAGTCAACCAAAGCTTATCATCTTTAGTTTTGTATCCCCTTCTATTTGAGCCTAAAAGATTTGTGAGAAATTATTTCTAAACAATTTTCAGAGCGAGTTTAAGTAATTATTTTTCCTCCAGAAAGAAGTATTTTTTTTCAAACCCCGGGTAACTTTAGAGTTTCACGATTTCTTCGGGGTTTTGTTGGTTCGCATAGAAGAATGAAGTGTGAAAATTAATTTTTCTTTGGTTTTTCAGTTTTAGATAAGAAATACGACCCGTATCTTCCCCACCGATAGAAGACTTCAATTGCCAGGCGTTGTACTGATCTAAACATAACTGTCGAATATACTAGCATTTCACGTTGAAAAATTTTTTTCATTAACCTGAAAAATACATCAGCATACCCCAAAAAGTTCGTTTTATTTGAATATTTCCTTCGTACCTAAAAAAAATCCAAGAACAAAAACACGGTTTAGGCCTTTGAAGCAGGATCCCCCCTTAAGAAATTGATCTTCTAAGATGAACATTGGGAATCATACATGTAACATCTTACGTTTCCATTCTGTGAATTCGTTGATCATTCGTTCTTGTATATTCATATTCAATGTTCTCAATTTTTCATTTTCTACCTCATATTTTTCATATTTCTTTAGTTTTTCTTTCAGAGAATGATTTTCCTTTTTCAACCCAGTGTTTTCAGTTCGAGTTTTCCCATTTCTTGATTTTTGTTTCTTATTTCAGCACGGAATGTTTCCTGTTAAAGATTTAATATTCACATTCAGTTTACGTATACAATAATATTTCATATCAAAGAAGCTGAAGCCAGCACTTGAGGAATAACTTCCTGTTGATACATTGGAGAGCGATAAGATCTACATCAACAGAACCTAAGCATTGTATTTAAAATTGAAATATGAATTAATTCAGAACTATACTTGTTGTTTGCTACTTCCCGTTTACCAGCTTCAGCTTCATTTGATGAATTGATTTATGACTGTGGAATACTAGTTCAATCTTGAGAAAAAGAATTTCATACAGCACAATTCTGGCATACTATATCAAAATTAATGCACTAACTAACCTGATCAGACTTCGAAAAATTTGAAGTGTGTTTTTCATCGGCCAGTTTTTGAATTTTTACATTGTTTTTTGCCTCATCAGATTGAGAACACGGTCTCTTTTTTACTGATTTTGTATTTGCAATTTCTTCCTGAAAGATTGAAATGTACTTGAAAAAAAAGTATGTTTTTTAGATCCAACTTCTGCATAATTGTTAGAATGAATTTTTTCTATATGCATTTATTTTTACAAAATAATATGAAATTCCAGTCACCAATGTTGGATTCAACAGAGCATTTTGATCCATGTTTGTAAAAAAATTTTCCCTACTGATTTTCTATGCTTGTCAAAAAAAACTAAAATTTTCTTAAATCTGAAAAAATCAGTTGTGTAATCGTGATACAAAAAAATAGGAAAAATGTTTCTATGGGTCAATTGTTAATACAAATTTATCGAACAAGTATAAGTTCCTGAAGAAACCCCGGATTTCCCGGAAACTGGACACCCTGTGTAACATTTTTTCCATAGGAATTTCTCTCATCGAAGGGGGTACGAGCGGGTGGTGTTCTCATTTTCAAGTTAAACTAAAAAACCCGTGCATTAATTGACAATATCTCTCTGTACAGCATTTCTTTAAACGCTAAAGAAATCCTGTACAGAGAAATATTTTGAATTAATGCACGGGTTTTTTTGTAGTTTGGCTTGGAAAATTGGAGAATGCCCAGCCGCTCGTATTATCTTAAGGGGTCTCGATCACATTGATGGCTCCGATCTGTGTGTACAAATATACACAATATATGAAAATTTCAAGCAAGGAAAGATTTGTGCCAAACTTGTGTGCAAAATAACAATTGATATGAAATTTAAAAATTATTATATCATAGTGTTTACCTGGAATTGCGCTCTGAATACAAATTCAGCCATGAAATCACTCCTCATTCCCTGTAAAAATTCACAAACACACGAAACCAATTGACATTTCATCTTCGCTATGTTACTTTTTAAAATATCGTGAGATGCAGTTGAAGGTTGCGTTCTGAAGTGAAAATTTTAGTACCGGTGAAATGTTGAATCGTCTTGCGTGTTTATGAGTTTTTTTTACAGGGAATGAAGATTGACTTTATTGCTAAATTTGTATCCACAGTGCAATCCCAGACACGTACTATGATTTTTTTATAATTTTATACCAATTCTTATTTTGCACAGAAGTTTGGCGCACATTTTTCCTCGTTTGAAATTTTCATATACTGTACATGGCATGCGTGCACAGACATTCAAACCATCAATGTATTCGAAGCCCCTTAATTACGCTCCAAGAAAAAACCACCTCCTTCGGAAAGGTCTACTGAATCCACTTAATTAGTTTTGAAGTAGGGATGGGCGATACACAATCGATTTTCCTCATATCGATACTTCTGCATCGATGTTCTATGTACCTATTCATTGAGGAATCGATGTTTCTTTCTTCGCATATCGAAAATGAAAATATCGGTTGGTTACATCCATCCATAGACTATATTCTATTCATAATGTGAGATGCAAGGGAACCAATCTTTAATACCATCAATTTCGGAAAGGGACACACCTTAATGAACTCATAGAGTTATAAGAATATAATCGGGGAGTCATAAGGAATTTATCAATGGAAATGTGATGTCAGTTAAAAAAGAGAGCAATATACACTTTTCAACGAAACAAAATATCGGAGAATATTTTTCGAAATGTTTATAATGATATAATTAAATTGTGGAGATTATAGTACATCTCAATAAAGAAAGATATATCTCAACATCCATTTTCAACAGAAGATTTTACATGAGAATAATACGTATTTGAATTGTAATAATGACTACATTTACAACAGACAACTAAAATTATCGGGTTGTTCTATGGTATGAACTTTAATTTTTGTGATCAAAATATTTAAAAACTCCATCGATTTTTTCGTATCGATATTTTTTTAATTCGATTCATCAATACCCTATATCGATGGTGTTGGGAAATCAATATTTTTGTTCAATATCGCTCATCCCTATTTTTAAGATTTCAATTGTGATCTATATTAAAATATATGAAATAGTTATACTCACGTTCTCCTTATCTGATGAAATTTTTTCATCTCTTTCCCCTTTCGCTACCTGCTTTTTTATTTTTTTATCGTGTATTTCATGATGAGCTTCTTTGTTTTTTAGAGAAATATTTTCATTCTGTTCCTAAAGAAATCAAGATGTTTACAAAGAGAATTTGAAATTTAAGGTACAAAATATTCATCAATAAGTATTCCAAGCAGATTATCCCAACAGGCTTTCAGTATCGATGTGAATTGGATATCACTACGACGTCGACATCGAAAACTCATCGAAATTTTGAGCTTAAGGACCATGGAGTCGTTTGAAGGAATGGGCTAAATTTTGCTACGTACTTTCCGAACAAGCAATAAATACGAATTTTAAATATACAGTGATACAGTGCATTGCTAAAATTGAAGTTTAAATATCAAATTAAAACTGTAAATGATTTCTCAAAATCATGCAAACGATTATGAACATATTAAACCTATAAATGTCAATAAATGTTATAACTTGTTTTTTCATAATTAGGAATTACTTTGGCCTTTGAATTTATATTTATAGTCTAATTCTAGCCATGCACTTTATCACTGTATATTTAAAATTCGTATTTATTGCTTCCTTATTCAGAAAGTACGTAGCAAAATTTCGCCCATTCCTTTAATGACTCCATGGCCCCTAATCGATTCGATCAAATCTAAAATTACGATGTGCCCTGCTTGCGTATATCTGAAAGTGAATGTACAAATTTCCAGAATAATGAAAAAAGCACTGATCTCTACTATACACTGGACACCTGGATAGGGAAAACTTCAAAAACTATAAACCTCATTGAATCCTTCCGAAACCATAAAACGAACTTCTGCAATGTCAGCAGAATAGAGTCCTTGGAGGATTTAAATTGCCTTCTGTCATACTATATCTGTACTGTATATAGTACGATATAAAGCAATTTGAATCCTCCAAGAAAAATTTGTATTACAAGCAGCGTATCCCCTATCCCAAATAGTAAAAGTTTCAACAACTACTAGACTGATTGAATTCTTTTGGAACGACAAAATGAAGTACTGAAATATGAGCAGAATAGAGTCCTGTATACAGTACAATATATAGTATGACAAGAGGCAATTTGAATCCTCCAAGAACTCTATTCTGTTGATATTTCAGTTATGCATTTTGTAGGTCCAAAAGAATTCAATGAACCCAGTTTTTGGAACTCTTGCTATTTGGGATAGGGAATACGCTGCTTTGTAATACAAAATTTTTTGTGATGAATTGAAGCTAATAGAAGGCCCTGAATAAAGAAGTTCAATTACAGTTTTTGGAGAAAGATTTGAAACTCATTAATAGACTTTTATGCAATTTTTCAGTCAAAATTAAATTTCTACTATTATTTTCATATCGTATGAGGAAAAAACATTTCAAAATGATAATGAATTGCTATTTTGATGAACAGAATTTATTCTGAAATAACAAATATCATTTTTTCCCATCAAATACGGAAGATTAGTTGAATGAAATATAGTTTTAGAAAATATGCTCATGTTGTTCAAATTTATCATTCTGCCTCCTTGAAAATAGTGACTGCCGGTCTTGTATTTTTCACAAGAATTTTGATCGATCCTCCATGCATGGTATAGTAGAGATTCAGTGACCAAACGTCATTCGTTTCAATTGTATTTAAATGACTCACATCATTCGATCTGTCGTACGTCATATTTTTCAATTTTTCTGTAACGTTTCCTCAGTTAATGTGCTCATCTCATTGCTCTGTAAGAAAAACAAAATATTTCATCACAGATAATTAAAAAAAACAAATGGTCATCAGAAAAAGACGTAAAAAGTGACTCACTTTTTTTCCACTTATACTTTTCTTTTTGTTTCGCCCATCATCCGAAGTATCTTCCAGATAAGTTTTAGGTATTATAATAGGTCTGCGCTCTGTTGTTTTTGTCAATTCTTCTAGGCTATCTGGAAGTTGGTTAACATAAGATTTGATGTTCAACTACACAGGAAGAATTTTGCACTATTGATTACTTTTTCATACACGACTTGGTCGTGTAGCTGAAAAAAAGAATAATGCTATTAAGGTGTGTACTGACAGGAATCATTTATTTTTTGGCAGTAACTGTACATGCCAATACACGACTCAGTATTGTTATTCTTCTTTTGTTGTAGCCACACGACTAAGTCGTGTATGAAAAAGTAATCAGTAGCGTAGGACACCTCTATCCGACTCTCTGACTACACTATAGCGAACGAGGTATTTTTATTTTAGCTAACAACATTAGACCAGCAGATAGCTCTAGTTATTCTGGTAGGTTATTTCTCCTAATCTGATTGAATTCATGCCAATACACTACTCAGTATTGTTATTTTTCTTTTGTTGTAGCCACACGACTAAGTTTTGTATGACAAAGTAATCAGTAGTGTAGGACTTCTCTATCCGACTCTCTGATCAAAGTATAGCGAACGAGGTACTTTTATTTATGCAGCCTGCCAAAAGCATCAGCGTGGTACTGCAGATTAGTTCAAATGACGACAATAAGAAATTTCAAAAGTGAAAGAGTTGGACAGCACTGGTGCAGGATTTTCTCTGTGTAGAATATTTGTATATAGTATAGAAGTTAGTATTTGTGTGAAAAAACAAAAAACATGAAAGACAATGAAAATTCTTTATTATATGATATATTTTTCACTCACCTTTTACTTGAATCAGCGTCGCCTTGCATATTTCTTCTCCGCACTTGATCTTATACGTTTTTTTGTAATTGATATCATTTTTATCGAAGTTTGTAATATTTTCGACGGCTAATATTTGCAAAGCGTCATGACGCGAACAAGATTTATGGTACTTTACGTACGCGAACATAATTTTCACAATTTTTTGCAAATTTGCAAACGAAATTCAGATATTCTTCAAAAATATTAAAGAATATTAATGCCGAAGTATGCACTGAGAACATAGGTGTCTCAACGGACGAAGATTAGGACGGATAACGGCGAAGAGGGAATACATAAATACCACGACACTCGACGACACTTCAATATGGCGATTCCTTAGGGTCTGCAGTGGTTATGTTTCTTGTTCCTCGGTTCTCGGTTTCACTTGATTTGAATAAACCAATGAAATCTTATCCACGTATTTCTTTGAATTTCATTGGTCAACTCAACTAACATGGTGTCGTAAAGCAATTTTATGGTAGACCTGTTTTATACTGAAGTTGCATAATCCCGAATGTTGCTGAATTATGAATCGTTTATATTCGAGCGAATTAGTAATTTAATAACAAAATACAAAGGTATTCAAGATCCAAAATCTTACAGTACAATCTTTGAACGATATCTCCAATTTCAAAAAGTCAATTTGAGATAATGAATAACAATAGCTTCGTTCGTTCTAAGCTGTTTTGAGTTGCCTCAAAGTGCTCCAGGTATTTTTGATTGGCTCTTCTAGTTATAAAAATTAATTAATTGGTTTGGTGCAAGTTGGGACAACTTGGAACACCTTAGAACGAACGAAGCTAATGATTCATTCGATTTTGGCCGTTTGAATTTTGGTTTCGTTTCTATAAACGATTCAAACTTGAACAACATTAATCCCAACACACCGTTGCTCCGATTGCTCCGAAATTTTGTATCCTGAGTTGTAATGTTCCAATGGATTATTGTGTAATAATTTTCCACAATAGGTTATATACGATTCTAATATAATTTTTATGTAAATAAAGTAAAAATCCATCAATTGGGGTTAGGAATATTATTAAAAACAAATCATATTTGTGTTCGTTCATAAATGAACAGTTTTCAGGTGAGTGCAGTTATACATGTGATGAAATAGTGAAAATTAATTCAACAAACTGAAATCATGGATATTGTTAACGAATAAATGTTGGAATTCATTGTGCTAATTGCAGGAGACTGATATTTTGGAAATTGTGAGATTTTAATACCTTCACCTTTGGAATAATTGAAAAATTGTGCACGTACTTCAATAAATGGCTTGTATCCTATACTCACCACAAGAATTTAACATATGAATTTGTCATGCCGGCATGTTCAGTGTTTAGTACCCAGCCAACAAAATCAAGGTAGCACTTTTTGGAGCAAAGCTATTATCCTCTTGATTATTAATAATACATTTCAAAGTGTTTATACATATGCGCTCCATGTATTTGTGGAAACGGTTGTGATTTGATAGTATTTTATTCGGAGCACTACTTGGTATAGTCTTTCTGGTAATACTGATAGTGCTATATTATAGTAGTAAACAACGTCACGATACTAGAAAAGCTGGCTATCGTTGCATCATTGTAGCAAAAATGCAGATTCAGAAGCGCTCTGCTGGCAGGGTGTTGTGCACAGCACACTAGTTTAGGAAGAATCCATCAAAAGTTGAATTGGCGTCTAAAGGAAACATTATGAATTATTCACAATTATTTTTTAACTTCTGTGCTGTATGAAATCCTACACTGAATATGAGTAAATCACGAATTATGGTAGAATTATAAATGTTCTTTGTAGAAATCTTATATTTGGTGTAAAAATTTTTTTTAAACATTCTCTACTGAATATACTCAATATTTTTCACCACACTGATCATGTTGAAAATAAAAAAAATGTTGTTTACAGTGCACTTATCAGTTGATATCTTGACATTGAAAATGAATTTCAATCCGCCAAAACGTATTTATAAGAAATATTTGGATCGTAATGCCCGAAGAGGGCAGGAAGTAACTCCTCGCACATTGAAAAGATGAGAAAAGCGTCGTAAACTGATACAAAGGAAACAAGGTGGTTAGTATATAATTTTCATCATGAATGACCTCCTGCAATTTCAATGCAGAATGAGCATGAGGGGAATTTATATCCCATATAACAATTTACACTCAAGATACGTTTTAGACAAGTTCAAAATGGGTTATGCAACGTCTTTAGATATATTTCACATATTTCACGTGTAAAGATGATGTCCAAAATATCTCTTACGTGTAAAACATGTCTTTCAGAGATTCTCCAGATGCAAAAATGTTTGAGACTTGTCAATTATACTTAACACGTTGCATAATGCATCCCAAATTATTCAAACGATCTTTCTACGAATACATTTTTATGTGCGATATTATAGAACTTTGTCTATGTAATTATGTGAAGTGTAGCTTAGAGATACAGTTTTGGAAAAAGCTTCTGAACTGTATACTGAGTGTTTGAGAATTCATCATTTGAAAGAATCATCATTTGAGAATTCATCATTCATCATCATTATGAGCATTTAAAAATTTTTTTTCAAATCCAAATTACACAAAAGCATGGTGTGCTACATACTTGGGCTTGGCACCATTCGTTAAGTTGGAAAACGGCGGATCTCTGAGAAAAAATTCAACTATCCTATCATTGTTTGTTTCGGAACTGTAACAATTCAAAGTTGCTGAACGGTGATTGGCTAGAAGCTCAAAAATTTGAATTGAAAAATGATAGGATAGTTGAATGCCCTGGTAAAAAAGTCGGAAAGGAATCCGTATGAAACCCGGATAGGAATCCGAATGAAACCCGGATAGGACTTCCGGGTCTTCATCCGGGTGTATCCGGGTGCGTATACGGATTTTGCGGTGATTCTTCATCCGGTTTTATCCGGATCTTTTCCGGATTCCAATACTGGATATTTTTTGAAATCTCACATCAAATTTGAATAGAACTCATTCGATCCTTCGTCCCTGTTTTATTCAGGATTTCAAAAAATTTCTGGTCCAAAAACCCGGATAGAATCCGGATGGAACCGGATAAAGAATCACCGCAAAATCCGTAACCGCGCCCGGATATACCCGGATGGAATCCCGGAACGTTCCATCCGGGTTTAATTCGGATTGTTATCCGGTTTCTATCCGGATCGTTATCCGCATTTCATCCGGTTTTCTATCCGGTTTTTTTACCAGGGTGTTTTTTCCAGAGATCCGCCGTTTTCCAACTTAACGAATGGCGCAAAGCTCAAGTATGTAGCACATAGTCCTTTTTTGTAATTTAGATTTGGAAACAAATTTTAAAATGCTCATATCTCAGAAACTAAGCGTCCACAAAATTTGTCCCAACGGGAAATTCTTGCATTTTGGCTGCAGAATACGTTACAGAAATGCGAATGATGAATTCTGAAACACCCAGTATATAAGTTGCAAAAAGTTTTTGATTGAAAAGAATTCAAATATAAGGAACTAAATGGGCGATTATTATCAAATACGTAAAATTCGTCAATTTTGAGTGCCACTATAGGCGTAGATGAAAATGCAAAAAAACAGTATGTTTTTACTGGAATATGGTCAAATGTGTATTTATAACAATTCCCTACAACGGAAATGCAGGCATCATCTTTGGAACATAATTATTAAACTTCCGCACTAATTAAAAACACCAATGGGCTTTTCTCTTATGCCAGGGGGCTTACAATTTTGACAATTCTGAAAGTTAGGTTGAGTAAAACATAATATTTCCAGAAAAGCACTTACCATATAGATGTATTCTATTCCCTCAACATTTTAATCGGTAATTCACTTTAAGAAATTGACTATTGATTGAGGCAAATGGGCCAGAGTTCTTGCAGGTAATAAATGTACGCGGTTGATGTTTCACTCAATGTGTTTCGCATCTTCATCCGAGCAATGTCTACATAGTGAAATCAGTAGAACTTTTAAACAAAACATATATTGATTGTATTCAGATGACTCGGCGCACATTTGCAAGTGCGATATTGCCTCTACCAATCGTGAAATGTTGATCACTTGCAATGGTAGAAAATGCGGAAACAAACTTTGTCAGTTTCTAAAGAATTTTGAACTGAATAAAAGTGATGGTAATATAGATGATTTCGTTGGTTTCTGTCTAGCATAATCAATACACTTCGAATTTTCCTTAGATATTTACAATTTTCAGAAAAACAGAGCTCGATGACTAACAATTAGGCTGGAAACTCATGCGAGCGTTTCGACGCCGCGTCAACATTGGTTGAAAGAAGACGAACTGTGGGATCTCTTGCTTTAACCAATGTTGACGCGGCGTCGAAACGCTCGCATGAGTTTCTAGCCTTAATGATCAGAGACAACCAGGGGAGATTACATTTGACTGGTATTTTCATATGCCAGCGAAGTTTAGTACGATACGAATGATGTTTTTAGATTGCCTTTTATACAGGGAAGTTGGACAATCATGAACATAATTTATTTGAAGTGGAATTTAGATTACAAAAGCAAGGGCTTGAGAGGGACACGAATTTACATGTTTAATGATAATCACCCAAATTCGAATTCTGCAGAATTCATTTCGGGAAATTTTATTCTTCTTTATTCTACCCTATCACACAGTGGAATCTCATTTTGAATTTATGATTCCATTTCATTTTTTTCAATGTATTGAAAATCAAGTTTTGATTCAACAATTTTTAATTTCATGCAATGAAGAATTCAATACAGAATAGTAACTGAATTTTGTGCACATGATTAAAGTTCAAATATTTTAATTCTTTTCTATTCTTTTTGAACAAAACTCGAATTTATTAATTTCTGAACCACCGAAAACAAACTGATGATATAGCGAATAGTGAAATATTTCCTTTTATAATAATACCATATCATTTCTGAGCGTCATGTCATTAGCTCGGAACCTACTAATCTTGTTCATGTTTCAAGCGAAAAATTTAGTCTTCTTCACATGCGTGTTGGATAAAAATTTTTGTTATTGTACTCAAAGACACGTGACAATGAATGAATTCTTAAGTATCAAAGTTACTTTCAACTCATGTAGGTAAATAATTTTTCGCCGCGCTCAGATCTAATTTTCTAATTGCAGAATCATCAGATGAAATGGAAATTCTCGAAAACAAAGACCCAGGTGACTTGACACATTCAAAATCACCAATCTCCAATGAGAATGAATCGAACATGGAAATGCAGTCACCTGAAAGAATGGAAATGAGTGTGAATTCGGAAAAATCTGGAAACTTCGTTGAGGATAAGAGTATCGCTTCTGTTGTCAATTCATCTAACGGGAACAATAGTTCATCTGATGATGATCATTCGTTCGATAATGATTCAACATCCTCTCGTATCCATCGTGAAATATCAATTTCTTCAATTGTCCCCGAAGATTTTCAACCCGAAGAAGAGTATGAAGTAGAAGAAGCCCTTCATCTTACAAAAATAAAACGATATGTCAAGGATAGTGATAAAATTATGTTTCCTGCAAGTAATCTCAAGACATCAGATGTTTTACTTATGGTTCTCGGAATATCAATAAGATTTGGATTACCGCACAAAGCAAGACAGGCCGTAATAGATATGGTTCGACGGATGGCTGGGCCTGATTTTGATAATTGGCACATTAGTGAATATCTTTTTTCACAAGCATTCAATCCACCTGATGAAGTGATACAATATCATTTTTTTTGTAAGTCCTGCCATAAAGAATTACGAGAGCCGACTAGTAAAAAAAACTTTAATAATGAGATGCGTGAATGTGTACATTGTGAAATGGCACATACATTGACTTTGAATTCGCCTAATCATTTCGTATCCATTGATCTCAGTTATCAATTGAAAAATATGTTGAATGATGGAACTATGTATGATACTTTGGTCAATTATAAAAGAAATATTGAACTCACTAATGATAATATTGATGATGTGCATAGTGGTTTGATATATACAAATTTCATTTCAAATACTGGGAATCAAGAATATCTCACGCTTACATTTAATACGGATGGAGCTCCTATCTTTAGAAATTCAAAGATATCGTTTTGGCCTATATTCGTAATTATTAATGAACTTCCACCTGATGTTCGATTCAAAATCAACTGCTAGTAGGTTTATTGATCGCCACTCAAGAGCCCAACAGTCAGTTGATGAATTCGTTCATGCAATCTTTTGTGTCGCAGTGCGAAGTGATCAATACAACTGGTATTAAAAGGAAAAATCAAGACGGTGATGTCCATATTTTTATGGTTCAACCATTGTACTGCTGTGTTGACACCATTGCTCGCCCAATACTCCAACATCGATATCAGTTCAACGGTTATTATGGTTGCTCATGGTGTTACTCAATAGGTGAATACAAAGATGGCACAATGCGTTATCTGTTGAAAGAAAATGACCCTGAACTGAGAACACATATTTCACATCTGGAAGATGTAAATGATACCATAACTAATGGGAAATCAATAAAAGGAGTCAAAGGCTTTTCAGTATTGTCAAACATAAATAATTTTGATATGGTATGGGGATTTCCTGTAGAATACATGCATGGCGTGTTGTTGGGAGTGGCGAAACAACTATGGACAATGTGGAATGATTCTACATGCCCTGTACATCTCACTTCATCGCAAAAGCGGCAGGTGGACGAAAGACTTTTGAATATCAAACCGCCTCATGAAATTCATCGTTTACCACGAAGTTTGACCAATCCAAGATTCAAATGGAAAGCTTCAGAATGGCGGTCGTGGATATTATTTTACTGTATTCCCTGTTTAATTGGTATTTTTGAAGAAAATATAGTATCTCACATTCAGCTATTATCATCAACCATATTCACGCTTCTGCAAACTCACATCAGTGAAATACAGTTGGAAGAATGCGAACGCAATTTATTAACATTTGTAGGTAGATTTCAAATCATTTATGGAGACAGATTTGTTACATTCAATGTGCATTCTTTACTCCATTTAGTAAGATCTGTGAGATGTTCTGGGCCTTTGTGGGCTACATCTACATTTTCATTCGAAAGTGGAAATCATATTCTGAAACAATTGGTTCATTCACCGAAAGGATTATATCAACAAATATCCACTAGATTTATTCAGAAAAATAATTTTTTATCAGCAGTCAAAAATGTTTCAACCTCCGATATTTGTCAAGAATATTGTGAAGAACTTTTCACAAAAACTCGGGTTCAGAGATTCTGCAAAAGTACCGATAATGAGATAACGTTTTTGGATATAGCGAAATATGATGATGACTGTATTGGATATAGTAGCATTTACGATGATGTTAGAATGTATTACAGGTGTGTATATAAGAAGACAATTTTTAATGGAATTGAATATGAGCGTACAAAAAAGAGTGATGATACCACTATCGTAACGGATGAAAATAAATTCGCACGAATTGTGAAATTTGTGTATACCAAAACTGAATGTTTTGCCGAAGTAAGATATTTGGAAGTAGAGACAGTGGGTGAAACTCATTTAATGAGAATTTTGAATCTTGGCAATATCACGCTGATTAACGTGAGACGTATTCAAGAAAAGTGTATTCTAATCGATGCGGGATACGAAACGTATATATCCAGATTGCCGAACACTCACGAAGTGCAATAATCATTGAACACTTATGAAGAATTGTGCTTACCCACATAGCCCAGAATGTCTCGATTACGTCTCAGAATATTGCGCTCCCAACCTTATGTCCCTTTCATGATAGAAGAAGACACCCTTTGAGAATGTATTTTAATTAGGGTACCCGATATTTTGTATTTCAAACGATGTGAGAACTAAACTAACAATACTTCGCAAATTATAATTACACTAATCCATTTGATATACTATAATTCATATAGTTACGAACGATTCTACATTCCCGTTAATTCTATACTGCTGAGAAAGCATGGGGGTTATGAACAATCTATCGATAGATTCAGATCTGAAACAGATCTGTTTCCATGATATTGAACAGTGCGTACCGTGATAGAAGTATTGGGATCAGGGCTTTTTAACATACTTCTCGAATATGTCGAGAGAAAATGTGTACATGTGTTGAAAAGAAGAAAAATAATAATAAAAATCGGACTATAAGAAATCTTTTCGTACTCTTCGCATTGTTCTGTTCTATGGCAAACATTAATCGGAATTCAATGGCATGAATGTATCCGAATTTGATATTGAGACTGGAATAACATTCACGTTTGATTTAAGATGTATATATTTGTACTATAAGTCAATTTCAATCTCTTTTTGAATTATTGACTGCATTGGAAATATCTACTTCGAGGGATGGCCAATGTACTGCGTTATTTTGTTATAATTTTCTTTTATACATGAAACTTCGAAGTTCTGAGTGTTTGGGTATGAAGGCAAAAATCATGTAAAAATGAGGTGATTCTGTGATCGAATAAATTTGATATTCCGTGAACAACGAATGGTTCTTTATTTTTTGCCATTCCATGATACAGTCTCAATGATCTATTATGAATAAAAGGGGGATAAAATATTCCTAAGTAATTCTGGAACATTCGGTCTATGGAATTCCCAACTCTTTCCAGGTCGATGTATACGGGAACAGAGAGGGAACGCAAGGAAGTATTTGCTTGAGGTTTCAGCGTGAACTGGCGAGAGTCGATGTGGTCATCGAATGCGTGGACAATACATGTTCATTTCCAAAATGTCCTGAGGCAAAGAAAGTAGATTGCAACCCGAAATATTCCGAAGTAATTCTGAAACATTATATGCGTGAAATTCCCGACTCTTTCCAAGTCCATTTGTACGTGGACAGAGAGGAAAGGACGAAAGTATCTTCTTTAGGTTCCAGCGTGAACTCGCGGAAGTGGAGAAGATCAGAAATCGCGTAAACAGTACACAACATTGCATTTCCGAGATTTCCTAAATAAACCGAAGTAGGATTCAACCCCCAATATTCCCAAGTAAGTCTAAAACCTGATGTTCACAAAATTCTTAACTCTTCCCAAGTTCATTCGTATATGGACGAAGAGGAAGAGGACGGAAGAATCTTATTTAGGTTCCAGCGTAAACTCGCGGAAGTGGAGGAGGTCAAAAATTGCGTAAACAGTACACAACATTTCATTTCCGAAATTTCCTAAATAAACCGAAGTAGGATCCAACTTTCAGTATTCCCAAGTAGGTCTAAAACCTGATGTTCACAAAATTCTCAACTCTTCCCAAGTTCATTTGTACGTAGACAGAGCGGAAAAGGACGGAAGTATCTTCTTTAGGTTCCAGCGTAAACTCCCGGAAGTGAAGAAGATCAGAAATTGCGTAAACAGTACATAAAATTCCATTTTCGAAATTTCCTGAATGAACCGAAGTAGCACCAACCTCCAATATTTCAAAGTGAGTCTAAAACGTGGTGTTCACAAAATTCTTAACTCTTCCCAAGTTCATTTGTACGTGGACAGAGCGGAAATGGACGGAAGTTTCTTCTTTGGGTTCCAGCGTAAACTCGCGGAAGTGGAGAAAGTCAGAAATTGCGTAAACCGTACACAACATTCCATTTCCGAAATTTCCTAAATGAACCGAAGTAGGATCCAACCCCCAATATTCCCAAGTAAGTCTGAAACCTGATGTTCACAAAATTCCCAACTCTTCTCGAGTTCCTTCATACGTGGACAGAGAGGAAAAGGATGGAAGTATCTTCTTTTGGTTCCAGCGTAAACTCGCGGAAGTGGAGAAGGTCAGAAATTGCGTAAACAGTACACAACATTCCATTTCCGAGATTTCCTAAATAAACCAAAGTAGGATGCAACCTCCAATATTCCCAAGTGAGTCTGAAACCTGATGTTCACAAAATTCTTAACTCTTCCCAAGTTCATTTGTACGTGGACAGAGCGGAAAAGGGCGGAAGGATCTTCTTCAGGTTCCAGCGTAAACTCGCGGAAGTGGAGGAGGTCAGAAATTGCGTAAACAGTACACAACATTCCATTTCCGAAATTTCCTAAATAAGCCAAAGTAGGATCCAACCCCTAATATTCCCAAGTAAGTCTAAAACGTGATGTTCACAAAATTCTCAACTCTTCCCAAGATCATTTGTACGTGGACAGAGCGGAAAAGGACGGAAGTATCTTCTTTAGGTTCCAGCGTAAACTCTCGGAAGTGAAGAAGATCAGAAATTGTGTAAACAGTACATAAAATTCTATTCCCGAAATTTCCTGAATACACCGAGGTAGAACAAACCTCCAATATTTCCAAGTGAGTCTGAAACCTGATGTTCACAAAATTCTCAACTCTCCCCAGATTCATTCCTACGTGGACAGAGCGGCAATGGACGGAAGTATCTTCTTCAGGTTCCAGCGTAAACTCGCGGAAGTGGAGAAGGTCAGAAATCGGTAATCCGTACACAACATTCCATTTCCGAGATTTCTTAAATAACCCGAAGTAGGATCCAACCCCCAATATTCCCAAGTGAGTCTGAAACGTGATGTTCACAAAATTGTCAACTCCTCCCAAGTTCATTTGTACGTGGACAGAGCGGAAATGGACGGAAGTATCTTCTTTAGGTTCCAGCGTAAACTCGCGGAAGTGGAGTAGGTCAGAAATTGCGTAATCCGTACACAACATTCCATTTCCGAGATTTCTTAAATAACCCGAAGTAGGATCCAACCCCCAATATTCCCAAGTAAGTCTGAAACGTGATGTTCACAAAATTCTCAACTCTTCCCAAGTTCATTTGTACGTGGACAGAGCGGGAATGGACGGAAGTATCTTCTTTAGGTTCCAGCGTAAACTCGCGGAAGTGGAGTAGGTCAGAAATTGCGTAATCCGTACACAACATTCCATCTCCGAGAATTCTTAAATAAACCGAAGTAGGATCCAACCCCCAATATTCCCAAGTGAGTCTAAAACGTGATGTTCACAAAATTCTCAACTCTTCCCAAGTTCATTTGTACGTGGACAGAGCGGGAATGGACGGAAGTATCTCCTTTAGGTTCCAGCGTAAACTCGCGGAAGTGGAGAAGGTCAGAAATTGCGTAATCCGTACACAACATTCCATTTTCGAGATTTCCTAAATAAACCGGAGTAGGATCCAACCCCCAATATTCCCAAGTGAGGCTAAAACCTGATGTTCACAAAATTCTCAACTCTGCGCAAGTTCATTCCTACGTGGACAGAGCGGAGATGGACGGAAGTATCTTCTTTAGGTTACAGCGTAAACTCGCGGAAGTGGAGAAGGTCAGAAATTGAGTAATCCGTACACAACATTCCATTTTCGAGATTTCCCAAATAAACCGGAGTAGGACCAACCTCCAATATTCCCAAGTGAGGCTGAAACCTGATGTTCACAAAATTCTCAACTCTGCGCAAGTTCATTCCTACGTGGACAGAGCGGAGATGGACGGAAGTATCTTCTTTAGGTACCAGCGTAAACTCGCGGAAGTGGAGAAGGTCAGAAATTGCGTAATCCGTACACAACATTCCAATTCCCAGATTTCCTAAATAAACCAAAGTAGGATCCAACCCCCAATATTCCCAAGTAAGTCTCAAACGTCATGTTCACAAAATTCTTAACTCTTCGCAAGTTCATTTGTACGTGGACAGAGCGGAAATGGACGGAAGTATCTTCTTTAGGTTACAGCGTAAACTCGCGGAAGTGGAGAAGGTCAGAAATTGAGTAATCCGTACACAACATTCCATTTTCGAGATCTCCCAAATAAACCGGAGTAGGACCAACCTCCAATATTCCCAAGTGAGGCTGAAACCTGATGTTCACAAAATTCTCAACTCTGCGCAAGTTCATTCCTACGTGGACAGAGCGGAGATGGACGGAAGTATCTTCTTTAGGTACCAGCGTAAACTCGCGGAAGTGGAGAAGGTCAGAAATTGCGTAATCCGTACACAACATTCCAATTCCCAGATTTCCTAAATAAACCGAAGTAGGATCCAACCCTCAATATTCCCAAGTAAGTCTAAAACGTGATGTTCACAAAATTCTTAACTCTTCCCGAATTCATTCCTACGTGGACAGAGCGGCAATGGACGGAAGTATCTTCTTCAGGTTCCAGCGTAAACTCGCGGAAGTGGAGAAGGTCAGAAATCGGTAATCCGTACACAACATTCCATTTCCGAGATTTCTTAAATAACCCGAAGTAGGATCCAACCCCCAATATTCCCAAGTGAGTCTGAAATGTGATGTTCACAAAATTGTCAACTCCTCCCAAGTTCATTTGAACGTGGACAGAGCGGAAATGGACGGAAGTATCTTCTTTAGGTTCCAGCGTAAACTCGCGGAAGTGGAGTAGGTCAGAAATTGCGTAATCCGTACACAACATTCCATTTCCGAGATTTCTTAAATAACCCGAAGTAGGATCCAACCCCCAATATTCCCAAGTAAGTCTGAAACGTGATGTTCACAAAATTCTCAACTCTTCCCAAGTTCATTTGTACGTGGACAGAGCGGGAATGGACGGAAGTATCTTCTTTAGGTTCCAGCGTAAACTCGCGGAAGTGGAGTAGGTCAGAAATTGCGTAATCCGTACACAACATTCCATCTCCGAGAATTCTTAAATAAACCGAAGTAGGATCCAACCCCCAATATTCCCAAGTGAGTCTAAAACGTGATGTTCACAAAATTCTCAACTCTTCCCAAGTTCATTTGTACGTGGACAGAGCGGGAATGGACGGAAGTATCTCCTTTAGGTTCCAGCGTAAACTCGCGGAAGTGGAGAAGGTCAGAAATTGCGTAATCCGTACACAACATTCCATTTTCGAGATTTCCTAAATAAACCGGAGTAGGACCAACCTCCAATATTCCCAAGTGAGGCTAAAACCTGATGTTCACAAAATTCTCAACTCTGCGCAAGTTCATTCCTACGTGGACAGAGCGGAGATGGACGGAAGTATCTTCTTTAGGTACCAGCGTAAACTCGCGGAAGTGGAGAAGGTCAGAAATTGCGTAATCCGTACACAACATTCCAATTCCCAGATTTCCTAAATAAACCAAAGTAGGATCCAACCCCCAATATTCCCAAGTAAGTCTCAAACGTCATGTTCACAAAATTCTTAACTCTTCGCAAGTTCATTTGTACGTGGACAGAGCGGAAATGGACGGAAGTATCTTCTTTAGGTTACAGCGTAAACTCGCGGAAGTGGAGAAGGTCAGAAATTGCGTAATCCGTACACAACATTCCATTTCCGAAATTTCCTAAATAAACCAAAGTAGGATCCAACCCCCAATATTCCCAAGTAAGTCTAAAACGTCATGTTCACAAAATTCTTAACTCTTCCCAAGTTCATTTGTACGTGGACAGAGCGGGAATGGACGGAAGTATCTTCTTTAGGTTCCAGCGTGAACTCGCGGAAGTGGAGAAGGTCAGAAATTGCGTAATCCGTACACAACATTCCATTTTCGAGATTTCCTTAATAAACCGGAGTAGGACCAACCTCCAATCTTCCCAAGTGAGGCTAAAACCTGATGTTCACAAAATTCTCAACTCTGCCCAAGTTCATTCCCACGTGGACAGAGCGGAGATGGACGGGAGTATCTTCTTTAGGTTCCAGCGTAAACTCGCGGAATTGGAGAAGGTCAGAAATTGCGTAAACAGTACACAACATTCCATTTCCGAAAGTTCCTAAATAAACCAAAGTAGGATCCAACCCCTAATATTCCCAAGTTAGTCTAAAACGTGGTGTTCACAAAATTCTTAACTCTTCCCAAGTTCATTTGTACGTGGACAGAGCGGAAATGGACGGAAGTATCTTCTTTAGGTTCCAGCGTAAACTCGCGGAAGTGGAGAAGGTCAGAAATTGCGTAATCCGTACACAACATTCCAATTCCCAGATTTCCTAAATAAACCGAAGTAGGATCCAACCCCCAATATTCCCAAGTGAGGGTAAAACATGATGTTCACAAATTCTCAACTCTGCCCAAGTTCATTCCTACGTGGACAGAGCGGAAAAGGACGGAAGTATCTTCTTTAGGTTCCAGCGTAAACTCGCGGAAGTGGAGAAGGTCAGAAATTGCGTAATCCGTACACAACATTCCATTTTCGAGATTTCCTAAATAAACCGGAGTAGGACCAACCTCCAATATTCCCAAGTGAGGCTAAAACGTGGTGTTCACAAAATTCTTAACTCTTCCTAAGTTCATTTGTACGTGGACAGAGCGGGAATGGACGGAAGTATCTTCTTTAGGTTCCAGCGTAAACTCGCGGAAGTGGAGAAGGTCAGAAATTGCGTAATCCGTACACAACATTCCATTTTCGAGATTTCCTAAATAAACCAAAGTAGGATCCAACCCCTAATATTCCCAAGTAAGTCTAATACGTGGTGTACACAAAATTCTTAACTCTCCCCAAGTTCATTTGTATGTGGACAGAGCGGAAAAGGACGGAAGTATCTTCTTCAGGTTCCAGCGTAAACTCGCGGAAGTGGAGAAGGTCAGAAATTGCGTAAACAGTACACAACATTCCATTTCCGAAATTCCCTAAATAAACCGAAGCAGAATACAACCCAACATATTCCCAAGTAATCTCAAAACATCATGTGCATAAAATTCCTAACTGCTCCCAAGTCTATCTGTACGTGGGCAGAGCGGAAATGCGCTGAAACAGTTTTCTTACTTCCCCACGGAAAAGAACGGAATCTCAGTATGACCTAAGTCATACCTAAGTAAATCTAAACTCTCTACGAGGGTAGTGCGGAAATCCGCGGAATCAACCCGAAGTGGAGAAGGTCAGAAATTGCGTAATCCGTACACAACATTCCAATTCCCAGATTTCCTAAATAAACCGAAGTAGGATCCAACCCCCAATATTCCCAAGTAAGTCTAAAACGTGATGTTCACAAAATTCTTAACTCTTCCCAAGTTCATTTGTACGTGGACAGAGCGGAAATGGACGGAAGTATCTCCTTTAGGTTCCAGCGTAAACTCGCGGAAGTAGAGAAGGTCAGAAATTGCGTAATCCGTACACAACATTCCATTTCCGAAATTTCCTAAATAAACCAAAGTAGGATCCAACCCCCAATATTCCCAAGTAAGTCTAAAACGTCATGTTCACAAAATTCTTAACTCTTCCCAAGTTCATTTG
Organism: Gonatopus flavifemur; assembly: GCA_018340375.1. Taxonomy (NCBI): domain Eukaryota; kingdom Metazoa; phylum Arthropoda; class Insecta; order Hymenoptera; family Dryinidae; genus Gonatopus; species Gonatopus flavifemur. The sequence goes on from JAFFJZ010000145.1 coordinate 57,316, forward strand.
TACGTGGACAGAGCGGGAATGGACGGAAGTATCTTCTTTAGGTTCCAGCGTGAACTCGCGGAAGTGGAGAAGGTCAGAAATTGCGTAATCCGTACACAACATTCCATTTTCGAGATTTCCTAAATAAACCGGAGTAGGACCAACCTCCAATCTTCCCAAGTGAGGCTAAAACCTGATGTTCACAAAATTCTCAACTCTGCCCAAGTTCATTCCCACGTGGACAGAGCGGAGATGGACGGGAGTATCTTCTTTAGGTTCCAGCGTAAACTCGCGGAATTGGAGAAGGTCAGAAATTGCGTAAACAGTACACAACATTCCATTTCCGAAAGTTCCTAAATAAACCAAAGTAGGATCCAACCCCTAATATTCCCAAGTTAGTCTAAAACGTGGTGTTCACAAAATTCTTAACTCTTCCCAAGTTCATTTGTACGTGGACAGAGCGGAAATGGACGGAAGTATCTTCTTTAGGTTCCAGCGTAAACTCGCGGAAGTGGAGAAGGTCAGAAATTGCGTAATCCGTACACAACATTCCAATTCCCAGATTTCCTAAATAAACCGAAGTAGGATCCAACCCCCAATATTCCCAAGTGAGGCTAAAACCTGATGTTCACAAAATTCTCAACTCTGCCCAAGTTCATTCCTACGTGGACAGAGCGGGAATGGACGGAAGTATCTTCTTTAGGTTCCAGCGTAAACTCGCGGAAGTGGAGAAGGTCAGAAATTGCGTAATCCGTACACAACATTCCATTTTCGAGATTTCCTAAATAAACCAAAGTAGGATCCAACCCCTAATATTCCCAAGTAAGTCTAATACGTGGTGTACACAAAATTCTTAACTCTCCCCAAGTTCATTTGTATGTGGACAGAGCGGAAAAGGACGGAAGTATCTTCTTCAGGTTCCAGCGTAAACTCGCGGAAGTGGAGAAGGTCAGAAATTGCGTAAACAGTACACAACATTCCATTTCCGAAATTCCCTAAATAAACCGAAGCAGAATACAACCCAACATATTCCCAAGTAATCTCAAAACATCATGTGCATAAAATTCCTAACTGCTCCCAAGTCTATCTGTACGTGGGCAGAGCGGAAATGCGCTGAAACAGTTTTCTTACTTCCCCACGGAAAAGAACGGAATCTCAGTATGACCTAAGTCATACCTAAGTAAATCTAAACTCTCTACGAGGGTAGTGCGGAAATCCGCGGAATCAACCCGAAATCGGAAAATAATCCTAAATGATTTGAAACTGTTTATTTGTGTCAAATCTCGGCTCCCAAGTGGTCCCAAGAGATCCTAAGTAATTTGAAAACATTTACTTAGGAATTGTTTAGGTTTCTTTAGATATTTCAACCAGGGCGGGTACATCGCATATAACACGGAAGGAGGATGTTGTATGCGGTGTACCCTGGCAAACATAATTTCCATTTTTAATTTCTTCTCCATTTTTAGGCACTCATCGGTATACATAGTATACCAAACACAGAGTGCCTATCGCACCCGCTATCGTACGGTGTGACAGTATCTTTTGAAATATTTGAACAATCCAATTCGGAGTTGCACAGTTTTTCATTTCATGCGATACTGATGGATAATCCATGGGGTTGTCTGTGTGTCTGTTTGTCTGTATATTGGATAGCTCTGGAGGAAGTGGACGAAATGGGTTGAAATTTATAGGGGACCTTCCTGAAACCCTTTCCGAGATACGGTTTATTTATCGGAATCGCACAAGTCCTTCTATTTTTTATATTTCTTTCGTTGAGTTTAGGTGATCGCGGGGAAAATTTTCTCCGCAGTCTTTAAATACTCGTTGTCTTGGCTTGAATCGATGAATTATCATGAAACATGGGTCCAAGGGGTTTTCGAGGGTGCTGAATCCGAATCTGGAGTCAGATCCCTGATTAAAGATGGCGGAACCAAGATGGCCGACGTGAATTTAGTCAATTTCGCATTTGTGGACAGATTTATATGAAACATGGGTCCGAGGGGTTTTGGAGAGTGAGGGATTCGAATCTGACGTCGAAAAACGAATTCAGGATGTCGGATCCAAGATGGCGGACGTGAATTTAGTCAATTTTCCATTTGTGGACAGATTTATATGAAACATGGGTCCTAGGAGTTTTGAAGGGTGAGAAATTCGAATCTGACGTCGAAAGACGAATCCCAGATGGCGGACGTGAGTGTAGTCGATTTCGCATCCATGTATGGATTTTTATGCAACATCGGTTCTGGGGGTTTTCGAGGATGCCGAATTCGAATCTGGGGTCAAATTCCGAATTCATGATAGCGGATCCAAGATAGCGGATGTGAATTCAGTCAACTTCGCATTTGTGGACAAATTTATATGCAACATGTGTCCCGGGGGTTTTAGAGGCTCATGAATTCGAATCTGACGTCGAAAAACGAATTCAAGATGGTGGATCCAAGATGGCGAAAGTGAATTCAGTCAATTTCGTATTCGTGGGCAGATTTATATGAAACATGGGTCCTGGGGGTTTTCGAGGGGGCTGAATCCGAATCTAGAGTCCAATCCTGGAATCCCTAGTAGCATCAGAATGTTGTATATATACTATGCACGTTCATAGTATATCTAGACATACTATGAACGTTCATAGTACATATACAACGTTCGGTTGCTACTTGGGATGAAGATGGCGGATCCAAGATGGCATACGTGAATATAGTGATTCTGGCTCTAATGAACAAATTTATATTGTTCTCTGTAACACGGGTTCTAGGGATTTTCCAGGGTGCTGAATCAAATTCTGGGCTCCAATGTTGGAAGAAAATAATAATTTCAATCTTCCCGTGTAAACTTCACTGCATCCGAAGACTCTTCAAGAGCTGGTTGACGTTATGACAACTGCGCACTAGTTAGAATCCAAAAGTGAAGGAAGTAGCTATTGAAACAAATGAAGCCTGAAAATATTTCGATTCATTCCTGAATTACGCCTCAATAACTCCTCGTTACGCTTATTACGCTTAAATGATTTTCAACTCACGCTTCCGTCGCGCCTCCAGGCTTTATTTTTACCAGGACAGTTGAAATTCAGCAGTTCTCCAGGTACATGTTTCTGAATCATTTGGAGATGGTATAAAGGATGGTAAGCAGTAAGTTTCAGCCTTTCTGAATATTACATTTACAAAGTTTTTCAATTGAGTGAAAAACCGATGAGTGCCTTTCATATATCCCCGGATACTTGAATTGTTCAAAATGCGAGCGAAGCAAGCATATGCGGGCTACGATCTATTCAAAATGAGCGGAGTGAATCTTGAAGGAGGTCGGACTGCTGAGCGAAGCAAAGCAGTCAGGGGGCGGAGCTCTCTGGTGCATTTTGTAGGTATTTCACACTTGATACCTAACCCCGACCCCAAACGGTGTGCGTTCTATTGCAGCAGAATGATTATGATATCAATACATTATGTGTATGACATAGTATAATGTAAGTGTAGTGTGATCATTAATATGTTATAAATCAATATCATGTCCTTATTACATACAACATAGAACATGTTGGGGTCAGGATAAAGTGTGGGAAGTGGTATGGGAATGTGAGGAGTGAACCCTTACATTCAATACTCACCCCGAAACCCAAACAGTATGCGTTCTATTTTTATATAGGTATCCCAAGGAGCAAAAGAATTTCAAAGTATATACGATATAGAAACGTTCGTAGAATGTACGAATGAGATACAAAGAACATATGTGACCTGGTCTACGAAAAGGGGGCTCAGATGTGAAAACACGTTTTCGAGAAAACACCTGCTAAGGATAAACAAGTCATTTTATCAGTTTTGCTTGAGTTGTTCGCTTCTAATGTTCTAATGTTCTATTGTAAATTTGTGGATTATTATGTAAAATGACGTGGTTTTGCCTTGAAATAAAATTTTTTAAATTGCATAGTACATTCCCAATGTACGATATTTATTCAATCGACGTTCGATTGACGTACCGTCGTATATTCGATTACATACGTTCGGTGAATATGCATAGCACCTATAAAACGGTCTCATTGGAATCTGCATAGAACATATTTCGCATATTCGAAAAACGTTTATAGTATATTCTGGTACTGCTTGGGTATGTCATATTGCATAATACAATAGTTTGGAGTTCTGGGTGAATATTAAATGTACGTGCGTATTTTTGACATCTTCATGCCATCCTGAACTCTAAACGTTTTGGGTAATATATGATAATTACATCAACAATTGCACCACATCACATCATATGATATTTTATCAGTATGATCATATTATACTGATTCTGTAACAGTAAAACGCATCCGTTTGGGTTTTGAGGTGTGTATCAAATGTAGGGGCGTACTCTTAACACCTCCACCCTACCCCGACCCCCGAACATGGTGTGTATATGTAACAATTATTTACATTATATTACGGATAACATAATAATAATAACACTAACAATTATGTAACATAATATAATATAATTATGTTGTCATCATTCCACTACAATAGAGCCCATACCGTTTGAGGTTCGGGTTGGGTATTGGGTGTAAAATATCCACAAAATTTAAAATGGGAGAAAAATGAGAATTATGTTTGCTAGGGTAAACCGCATACGACATCCTTCATTCTTGTTATTTGCGATCTACTCGGGTAGACCGCATATGATAGGTATACCAAAAGATGTATTTGAATAAAAATTTGTATAATATAACAAATTATAAAATAAAAATTATACTTATAAATAATGTCATCAATATAATCAAGAATAGGGGAGAGTGGGGACACTTGCACCACTTTTTTTTTACATTGTTATAACTTTCGTGGTTAACTTCATTCGATATATTATTTATGGGATTTTGACAGAGCAAACATTCCTTTCTAAGTTGCAAATGATAGCAAGGTCGAATCTAACATCCTATCAATGATATAAGTGTTCTTCAAAAACATTGCGTTTGGTGCAACTCTCCCCACATGGCGGGAGACTTGCACCACCCTGTGAGGATATTTGCACCACCCTGCGAATTAGCTCTTTCTCCCTCTCTCTCTCTCTCTCTCTCTCTCTCTCTCTCTTTCTCTCTCCCTGAGTAATTGATCCTCTCCCTGCTAAATTTTCCCAATAAGGACCGATACAAAACGATAAATGTTTTCTATAGTTTTCAATGAGGTTTCTGAATACGGAATTTACGAAGTTATATCGTTATCAAACGATAGAACTCTATCGTTCTTTATCGTTTTCTATAAAAATTTAACAGATTGTATAGGGTTTTATCGTGAAATTCGTATAGGAGAAGTATCAGTTATTTGGAAAAAAATAGTTATGTGTTCTAGAATAAGTAGTACTTTTCCAATACGAATTTCACGATAAAACCCTATACAATCTGTTAAATTTTCATAGAAAACGGTAAGGAACGATAGAGTTCTATCGTTTGATAACGATATAACTTCGTAAATTCCGTATTCAGAAACCTCATTGAAAACTATAGAAAAAATGTATCGTTTTGTATCGTTCTTTATGGGGATAATTTAGCAGGGCTAATTGGAATAATAACCACTATTTTCAAATCTATTTATCAGTATTTATTTGAAATGAATAATCAGATATACAAGTGAATAGCTGAACTTACGATCAAGATGGACTTTATGCAGTTTAGAGTTTGATACTAGCAACAACCTTTTATTGAAAACTAATTGCACAAGAGTGTTTGCTATGAACGGAGGAAACAAGTGAAATTTGTCACTCCTACCAACTCATATCAGGAGGCATAAACTCAATTGAACGTTCTTGAGACTGATTTCAGCGCCGCCAAGAGGAAGGGTACTTGAACTAATCTCACATGAAGGCACTGATACTGTGTCACAAACTTTTATGATTTGTTGAGCATTTGTGTAAATGTATCCATGTGAGGTTAGTTCCAGTAGCCTTCCCCTTGGCGGCGCTGAAGTTCATTATGAAAATTCTCTCATTGAATTTATCCCCCCTGACTTATATGAAGTGAGATCATTCATGGAAATAGCAAAGAGTTTCACAGAGTATTTTATCAAACAAAAGAATCTTTCTCTCTCTCTCTCTCTCCTCCCTCTCCTTCTCTCTTCTGTTCTTCGGAAGAACATTCAGATTCAAACATCCGAGTGTACGGATCATTCTGAATACCCGTTTCTATAAAAAAAATGTAACATCGGAAGTGGTGCAAGTATCCCGCAATTTGTGGTGCATTGCACCTCACGGCATCAACAGACTACTGATGGTAGCAAAAAAATTCCAGATATTTTCAGTCAAAAAGTGGATCATGAAAATATTGTGCAACGACTGTACTTTCGATTGAGATTGGTTTCGTGGTGTTTGGGATCACTTACAGATCATGGGAAACTTTTTCTGAAAAACTAAGGAGACACAAATCAAACGATTTTGAGAGTGCCAAACCTTTTGATATCAATAAAAAAACAGAGATTCATTCCACATTCCTGTGAACTCGTGTGGAGTTAGGTCATCCATTCAGCAAACGCCACGTGCAAGAACAGTTCAGAAATTTTGGAAAATTAAGAGATATCTGCTGTGGTGCATATCACCCCATGGTGCAAGTGTCCCCACTCTCCCCTATTTCATTTATAAATATTTTTGTTCAGCAAAATTTGGATGAATATTTTCAATATAAGTGACTTCAACGTATTTTCTGATTATAAACTTTTCTGTGCGTGTTTCAAAAAATAATATTTATGTTTAAAAAAATATACATGAATCTGGTTTTTCACCCTCGCAGGATGGACAGTCTTTGATTCCAAGAGGAGGCATTTTTCTGGCGATTCAAAATAAAATGAACCTGTCTTTTGATGATATCATCGCGGCTCTTGAGACATATTTATCAGAAAAAAGTAGGTAGCAAACAGAGGTGAATAGTACCTTTAGAAAACTACTTTCAGTATTATTTACTGAAATGAAATCGGAGTATCAAGCCGCAAGTAGGACTCAAGGAAGATTTTTCGAAAAGAACAAAGATCGGCTTGAGGTTTTAGTATCATTTCCTGCAACTAAACCGATTCGTAAGACATCAAAACATCCAGGAGGTGTTCGTCCTCCAGATTTTGCATCATCCAATGACAGATCGAAACGAAGGAAGACAGAAGAAATTCAAACTAATTATTCAGTAGATGAATTAACATCTGCTACCCAAATGAGTTTAAGTGCTCCTGGACGAACATGTGCTTCAAATATGTTGAATGATATTATAATAAAGAATACAAAGATGCCATAAAATCAAAATTTGGATTGTCAATGTCTTGAGATGAAGCACTCTCACTCCTTACTGAGTTGAAACTGTCCAAAAATCAATATCAAACATTCAGAAATGCAAGTACACAGAAGGGTTGTGAACTGTATCCACCGTATAAGAAGTTGAGTCAAGCAAAAAATCTATGTTACCCAACGGAAGCAAGTATGACTTTCACAGAATCGACAACTGAAGTTAAATTGGAGGAGTTACTGAATCATACTATTTCGTATCCTGTGGATTGAAGATGTTCGTCACAAATTTAACACATATGCAAAAACAAATGTAACAGCCGCAGCATACAGTATGTCTTTGATCTGTAAGTGGGGTTGCGATGGAACTTCAGGACAAAGCTTATATAAACAACCATTCGAAGATGAAGAATTGTTTGATGCCGATTTATTCTTCACGTCAATTGTCCCTCTTCAGCTAACTTTATTTGATACACAATCTGACGTGTTAACTGCAATATGAAAAAACCCAGAACTTCGGCTCCGCGGTTCTGCAGACCAATCAGGCTACAATTTCTGCATGAAACCACAGAGGAAACAATAGATAATATACATGAAATTGAAGACCAGATAAAATCTCTGACACTATTTAAAGAAATCATCAATAGATCAGATGTATCTGTACCCTGCTGAAAATTGCTGTCAGAAACAGTCAAAATAAACTTTCTGACAGTATTAGAGCGGTTTTTGACTCCGCATAGCCGCATTGGAACACTCAAAAAATATTTAGTCAGTATTTGACTGCGTTTGGGAATGGCTTGCACCGCTTAGATCCGGTCAAAGATTTTCATTGAGCGTTTTTGACTGGCATTTCTATTTATGAGCAATGCCTGTTGGAAACAGTTGAAATTTGAGCCAGAATCTGAAAGGGCGGTTATCCGATCACTAGATCCAAAATGTGATAGTTCCTGACAGTATCGGCGAATCCAGTATCCTACAGCGTGGGCTGATCGAAAAGATGAAAGTTTCTGGCTGCAATCATCATATTTGAAAGAAGCCAGAATCACTTTGGATCCCCGCTTCAAAATCATGACAGTTTTCTAGAGGATTTACATATTTCATTAGCAGTCTGTTCCTACGCGAAATTACAGATTCATGATTCACGCACAGTAGTATGGATTCCACCACGATGATTTTGATAGATCTTTATGGTTTTACGGTTTTACGTTTTACAACTATCAACATTTCAGACAGTCATTTCATTCTCAGTCTAATCATTCTTCATTATATCACGATTGCTGCAAGGAACTGACATTTTTCAAGCTTGTGCATTCTGTTTGTTTCTGACAATCACAAATGCTGTCAGGAACTGCTTCTTTTTCAATCTGCACTCATTTTCCTTGGCAGCCGTACTCGCAGAAACACTCAGATACTCACTGATACTGTTCGAAATCTTGAGCGTCTTCAACAGCAGTTTTGAGCAGGGTAGAGTTTCAATTAGCCTTGACTATGATGGATGGTAAGGTTTGTAACGCCATTTCAAGTACACCTTCCGCACAACGTTGTTATTTGTGTGATTCAAGGTCGAAAGAATGTAATAATGTTACTGCAGTTATACAAAAACCAATTGAAGAAGAGAATTCAAGATTTGGACTCCCAGTACTCCATGCATGGATACGTTTTTTTGAATGCTGCTTGCATGTATCTTACAAACTCGATATTGAAAAATGGCAAGCGCGTGGGACTGATGAGAAGAAGGTCGTAGAGAACCGAAAGTTATATATCCAGAAAGGTTTGAAAGCAAACCTTGGACTAATTGCTGATCGTCCGAAGGCTGGTTTTGGAAGTTCAAACGATGGCAACACTGCACGACGTTTTTTTCAAAACACATCTGAGGTGGCTTCGATAACTGGACTTGATGAAGAACTCTTAAACAGATTCCAAGTTATTCTACAAGTCATTTCAAGTGGCCATGAGATAAATCATGATAAATTCGAGATTTACGCAAGGGCAACAGCTTTAGAATTTGTTGAACTCCATCCATGGTATTACATACCAAAGTCAGTCCATAAAATATTGATCCATGGACGCCGAATCATTGTTTTGCGTTGTTGCTTATTGGCCAAATGTCAGAAGAAGCTCAGGAATCAACAAACAAGTATATCAAAAGATATAGAGAAGATTTTTCCCGCAAGATCACGCGTGTTCACACTATGCAGAATACGTTCCTCAGGCTACTGATCACCTTATATGTCCAGCTTGCAGGAAATCCCAAAGAAAAGGACTAATGAATACTTGCATGAAGCAAAGAATCTATTTTTTGAGCAGCGACATGATGATGATGTTTTGGATGAGGACGATGATTCCGCAGCTGTCTCCGTTGATCATATTGATTCAAGCGGCGATGATGATGAAGAAATAAGTCATTGAACGCGTATTTTCTTGAATACATAATATATTCCTGAAATTTTTAACTTTGTGGTATGAAATGAAGTAATAATCATTCTATTATTCTCCACATATACGTTGGATTTCTTGCAAAATTCACTGTATTGTATTATCATCATATTGTTCAAAAATTTGGACCCCAAATCCTCAGTCAGCAACCCAAAAACCTTCTCATCACATTGTTTTTACGAAAAATCATGCAAACTTTTGAATTAAGTCCGCCATATGGGATCCGCCATTTCACTTTTTCAAATTTTCATTTCGGATTCATCATCAGCAACCTCAGAACTTCAATGTACTGGGTTTTACCCCAATCGTAGATATTCTCAGGAGAACATTCTGCCATATTGGATCCGCCATCTTGTTTTCCTAAATTGTGACTTCGTGTTCGTAATCAGCGGCCTCAAAAACTCCTGGGTACCGAATTTGAAGGAAATCCGATGATTCTTCGAATTTTCGTCCCCCATATTAGATCCGCCATTTTGAATTTGGGAATTTCGACAACGAATTCGTGATCAGCGACCCCACAAATCCCCGAGTACCAAGTTTCAAGCAAATTTGTAAACGCCTTATAATTTTGTCCAGTTTTTTGGCATTTGGCCATACTGTGTGACGCGTGGAAACACTGCTTCCATCTATTTCCATTCTGTTTCCGCACGAATATACTTTGGAGCAATCGGCTTAGTGTTCCTATGGATTAATTCCGATTTTGTAGGAAAATCTTGAGTTTGAATCTATGTATTTTCAATTATGACCAAACGTGGATGAAATGCTGAAAAATTGATAGGATTTTTCGTAAGCAAGAATTTTTTAGACTAAATCAGTTAGCAGATCCTAACGCAAAAGTGATACCATCTGGTGTTATGTTTCATAAACACGAATATTCGGAATTGAAATCATAAAAAGGGCTGAAACTTTCAGGGATGGATACAAGAGAAATTTTGGATTTCGAAAAAAAAAAAGATCTTTTGTGAGTAATATATGGAAATATTTTCTCTAGACCAAGTAGATTGAAACCAGAGATGTCCCTAAGTGATTGAAGTCATTTATGCGGACATTGAACGTCACTACTTGTAAGTATATTCGTGAGGAAATAGATCGGAAATGCATGGGAACAGTGTTTTTAAGCCTGAACGTGATCCCATGAAAGTGAATCAGAAGTCAATTTGTATTTGTATTCTTCCAGAGGTATTTAGAAATCGTATCCGTTGGTATTAAAATTCTCAATCCCCTTGAATAGATAATTTTCCACAGGGCAGTGAAGGGCATCGAGAAATGACCGAGTTATAACCAGTTCAGCATTCAAAAACAACGATTTTTGATGTGAAAAAATGTGTAGTTCTCATTTTCTTCCTCAAAAACCACGATGATAGAAAATCCATGCGTTCCAGTCTCAGTAATATATCCAGGATATTCTGACAATATTGCAATGTCTCCAGAATGTTGCAGAATATTTTGGAAATATTACTGAGATATTTATGCTATGTGGGATGCGTCTGAAGTAAGCTAACTATCGAGCGTTAGAAGTATAAATTCATGTTTTTCAAGTATACTACCATGCATTGAAAGCATGGAGCAGAAGCGTTGATCGCATAGACTGTGTACGGTCTGAGTATGCATGTATTCGAACTCTGAATGCATAAATTTCCATGCACAGAACGTGTAGATTTCTTCTCCGTGTATCGATGAAAGGGGAAAATCGTGAACAGACACTTGTGTTGATTTTCCGAATTGTATCACCTAATATTTGGAATTTTTCGAAATTCCAATTTTTTTCGACCCTTGTCTTGACTGTTTGGACAATACTCATACGGCATTCCAAGAGCTGTGCGAATTATTCTTCCCAAGAATTGAATTCATTTTGAAATTAAATTCAATTGCAAGATGTGAAATCGTGACACTCTCAGCTAGTTCATGAGGAACACGGGTGATTTGAAAATTCATTTGAATCGATTGAATGCTGTTTCAAGTCAAACGAGATTATAATGCGTTCAAATAAATATCTTTGCTCATGCAAGTGAACCCGCGAATTTGATATCAAAGTCCTCCACCTGGAAGGAATCATCATCATCATCATGAAGTGATCAGTCTTATGACTGGTTTGATGAAATCCTCCAACCCTCTGTATTATCCGCTAAACGCTTAATTTCTAGATATCTACGACAACCCACATCTTGTAAGATTTGCTTCATATAACTCAATCTAGGTCTACTTTTGCGACTTTTCCCATTCATTATTCCTTCCAATATTGTTTTCAATAAACTATCATGCCTTAATGTGTATCCTATCAGATCACTTCTCCTTTCCACGACATGTTTCAAAAGACTTCTTTTTTCATTTACCTTCTCAAGTACTCCTTCATTTCTTACTTTCTCCATCCACTTCATTCTAAGCATCCTTCTATAAGACCACATTTCAAAAGCTTCCAGCCTTCGTTGGTCCGTTTTTCCAATTGTCCAAGTTTCGCAACCATATAATGCTGTACAGTAGCGTGGTGAGAACATTTCTATCCTCTTCTAATTCGCGTTAAAACAAGGAAAATCCCGCCTCTTATCCTTTGTTTCGTGTCAGTTGAAGGAAGACAGACAAGCTTTCACCCCGCCACTGATGCTGTGCTCAAAACGTAACTTTCCAAGAATTTCTTCCTCACTGCTAAGCTAATATTCTTTGAGCATAGTAAGTGTTCCTCTTGGTGGAGAGCCTGTTTTCCTTGTGCTATTCTTGCTTTTATATCTCCTTTGCTTTCACGGTTTTCTGTAATTATGCTTCCTAGATATTTGAATTCTTTCACTTGCTGAATTTTCTCTGCATCTATTTTGATTTTCGTTCTTCTTGATGTTTTTGCTGTTGTGCAAATCATGAATTTTGTTCCATCCTCATTTATATTCATCCAATACTTTTCTAGTAATATTGTTCTCATAGTGTTGAGAATATTTTCCAACTCAGCACTACTCGTAGCTAATATAGCTATGTCACCCGCAAATCTCACCATGCTTACATTTTCTCCCTCAATCTGTAATCTCAATTGCACTTACTGCTCCACTTCGTTCATTGCTCCTTTTATATACAAATTGAAACCCGATGGTCAAAGTGAGCATCCTCGTCTCACCCTTCTTTTAATTTGTGCTTCTCCTTTCTTACCCTCTATTTCTATCATTATGGTTTGATTCTTATATGGTTCATATATTATTCTACTATCCTCAAAACTAATTCCGACCTCTTTCAAAATCACAAATATTTTCTCCCAACCAACATTATCGAATGCTCTTTTTATATCTATAAAACCTATATGCATAGACTTTTTCAACACTAGTCCTTTCTCTACTACTGTTCTAAGTGCTAAAATTGCTATTCTACTCTCTCTTTCATTTTCTGTCCTCTTGTATATAATGTTCGTCAGTATTTTCGAGGCATGCGAAGTTAAACTAATCGGTCTGCAGTTCTCGCATTTGTCTGCTCCTTGTTTTTCCGAAATGACGACAATTTTATTTTCTTGGAGATCTCACGGTACTTCTCCATTTTCGTATATATCTTTGACCAATTGAAACAGTGCGTCACGATCTCGTTGGCTGGAGACTTTGATAAGTCCGTACTGATGCTATCTATTCCTGGCGTTTTATTATTTTCCAATTGTTTTAAATCCCTGTCGAATTCTGATCTCAAAATCGAATCTCCCAATTCTTCTTCATCGACATCTTCCTCCCTAAAAATCCTATGTTATCGCTTGCTTCATACAGATCTTCTAAATGATTAATCCATCGTTCTATTTTTTCCTCCGTTCTTATCAATTGTCTCCCCAGAGAATTTTGAATCTTACTGCTTCTAGATTTCATTTTTCCGAAAAATCTCTCAACAATCCTATATGTCTGAAAGGAATACCTAAAAAATAATTTAGATCCGATTCGATTCCAAAGGTCTAATCCAGGTGGAAAAATTTCCAAAATTAGGTTATGTATTGTTACGTCAAAATCTTCAAGATTTATCTGAAACGAGCGGATATTTCAAGGAATCGCCAAATCAGAGTCTGACAACCCCTCTGATAACCCTGCTCTAGGTAGGGATGTGCCTACACAAGGACCAGGGTTAGGATGCTGAAATGAATTGTCTCATATATATATATTTATTGATTGATTTATTGAATAATAATTCGTTACTATAGTTACAACAACATTTTAAATTGAAAAGATTACGAAAAAGTTGGTTAATTCTTTGGTCAATACAATTATGAATTTGATATTAATTATTGAAATATTCCTGAGGGTTACTCAGTGAATATTCCTATTTGATACAGGTTAAAGAAAGAGAGAAAACGTAAATTGAACATCTTCGAATTCCGAGGGTTGCTCGGTAATAAGAGATAATTCTTTACCTTGGTTTTTAAAACATAAAAAATGGAAAAATCCTTCCAATTCTGAGGGTTACTCAGTAATTAAAAGTGACTTATTCATTTGATGTATTTTTCCTCTTAGTAAAATTTCGACCTTCAAGTTGTTTTATTGAAGGGAATCGAGCTCTTCAATAAAGGTATAATTATATGAAAAGAGCGAAAGATTGATAGAGAAAGATATATATGTTTCCTATTAGGGAGAAAGAGAGAGAAACACGAGTGCTAGAAAGAGAGATATTTAGGTAAAAACATAGTCATATAGAAAGAGAGGCATATACCTAAGTATACTGTAGTGTAAAGAGAAAGTGAGAGAGAGAAAGGTATATTAGAAAGAGAAGTCCGTTTATCTGTAGAGCATGAATACATTGACCGCGTTTGCTGTCCAGGTAAGTTTTAAGCATATAGTATGGAATTGCAATGTGGTTGAAAAAAGGGGATTAGGAAGGGAAAAGATGACGTCTCAGTTGACTTCATTGCCGTCGGAAGGAATATAGGAGATGGAAAAGGAAGGAACAATTTCTTCCATGGGACTTCGTACAATGAGCACGAATGCTTCGAATTGCACGTAGGTGGGAGAAAGAAATTGTTGGAAATTTGAATTCTATTATTCACATGAAGGACAGGAGTGATGATCCCCATATAGGGTTTTACAAGGAGAGTCTTCTGTAAGATCCCAATCCTCCTTGTAAACAAGTTCTCGTCTAACTTCCAAAGAGTTTTTGGAAATACATAGATTCTCTAACTCTTTGGAGAGTTGGGCAAGATTCCTATCGTCGCGGGCTGCATGCCGTTTGAAATTCCTCCAGGCTAGACTAGAGGTTGGAGCGCGATTGTTTTTAATATCGAGGTCCCGTTCCTCGATCCTTTGTTTTATATAGTGTATTCTTCTTTCAAGATCGGTGATTCTATTCTCGACCTCGACCTTCACTAAACGAAAAAGAAAAACGATTGGAGGAAGATGATTAAATTTAATTTCCACGCGATTGCATCTATTATTGGACACGTGAATGAATTTAATCAAAAATGAAAAAAGTTAAATTTGACACGGAACGAAGAATATTTTCCCTTTTTGAACAAACACGATATGCACTGAATCTAAATTTTCGAAAAAACAGAAAGGAAACTCAGTTCCTTTTCCCACCCGAATTGTGGAAAACTCCACTTACTTTTGTTGATTTTCCCCTTCTCGAAGGTGCTATCTCGTTCGTGCGAATGTGTAGACTGCTGAGATGTTCTGGTTTATTAACACAGGACCGCAGTTTGAAGGGAGAATTAGTATTTCTTCAAGGAATCCTAACCGATGGAGCGACACAACCGTGTGTCTGTATGAACGTCGATGAGGATGACTGCGTAGCGTGCCGTACCGTAACGGTGGTTGTAGTAGGAGTAGGAGTGGTTGTAGTAGTGGTTGTAGTAGTGGTTGTAGAAGTCCTAAGAAGGACTGACGTTATGTGAATATAGTTGTCTCAAAGGAGTCGAGAAAAGAGTAGTAGGAAATGAAGAAATCATGCGATATTTGAAGGGCTCGATTTTCCTTCAAGGGCAACGATTGGTCAAAGGTCGCGCGGTGGGAATAGTTCTTAGTTTGTACCAATGAAAGTTCAAGAAGCTCACTTTCAGCGGTACTCGAAATCAAAAATTTTCTGTTTTATAATATTTCGGGTATCTAGAAAATTATCTACTATTTTATCTGATGTTCAAATCCTCGACGCGCTACGTTCCTCCCTCGCTTTACGTTGAGCGTTCGAAGAGTTGGACTCAAATGAATTCTCTTATTTACATGTATTTCAGGAATTTATATATATATATATATATATATATATGTAAATTCAATTTTTATAGAACAACTGATTTGATTCGGAATTCACGATGAGAATCTGGTTTTATGTTGTGGTGAATGTAATTAGTATGATTATTTGGAATATTGAAATATTTTTCGAATCGTTACTTTGAACTGATTTTTTTTTACATGAGAATTTGCATTGACATATATATATATATATACTCACTAGGGTGATTTCATGGATGTTAATTCTTATGATTACGAGTATTTATTATATATTTAATCATCTTTTATCAACGCTTCTCTAGGTTTTTATTCTGTTAAATCGTTTTACTTTATAGGGTGAGAGAGAGAGAGAGAGAGAGACACACATATATATACATACACACATGTATCAACATGACATTGAATTCTTTGATTATATGGTTCAGGCCATTTTGTTTAATCTTCATTGAGACTATTCAATCATAATCCATCCAATGAATTAGGAGAAATCAGCGTAGCAGAATTTTATCGGTTTCTGTGAGTGAAATGAGGGAAGAGTGAGAGAGACAGTGACATTCGAAAATACTAAATTCTTCGAACTCTTATTCATTGATAGTCTATATAGGATTATCTGTTCGTAGATCTACAAGGGCAGAATTATTTAATTGAATTTATTCGTTTCATTCATCAATAACCCTATACAAGGTTGTTGGTGAAAAAGAGCTCAAAAAGAGTTCTTCGGTAAGATAATGATTTACTATCATGAAATATGTGATGATTTATACAAATTTGATAATATTTGAACAGGGATGGAAAAAGAATTTACATAGTTTAAAAAGATTATAAAGAGTTCCAAAAGTTTGATGAAATTCACTGGAAGTTTGAAAATACTATGGAAATTTACTGGAAATCAGAAAAGAACGAGAGAAAAAGGATTCCTCTATAATTCAAGAAGAGTTTATAAAGAATTCATATGAACAGTTGATTCAAAATTATCAAAAGAAATTATACTCAATTATACTTATCGAACGGCAAGAGAGAAGGAAAGGACAAAGATAGAGAGAGAGAGACATAGTGTTCCTAAAAGATAAATTCATCTACATACAGGGTGGGGCATTTAGAGTGTCGCGGGCGTTTTTTCCAAAAATAAAGTGAGATACGAGAAAATTTTTCGGACAAAAGTTGTAGGGTACCGAGGGGGACATCCGATGGTGGCCTTGGCTTTGACCTCAAATCTCATCTTCAAGGGCATTCTGAGATCAACTCTTGTTTTTTGAATAGCATCTCATATTTTTTACTGCAGATTTGGGTTCTAGGTCAAAAACCAAGAAACTTTTGTCTGAACCATTTTCCTGAAATCCGCAAAAATGGCGCTCTAATCGATATTGTTCCATTTTGAATCTGACATTCGAATAACTCGAAAACGAAGGGTCTTGCAAAAGAATGTTTCGTACAAAAGTTGTCAATACACAACACATTTCAATCGTCTACATTACCACCATTCAGAGCTCACGCGATGTAAACAAACGACGGGGTTCAGTGAAAATTCACGATTTTGAGAGTCAGTTTGTCAGTTACATTTGATTATTACTTGGTTTATGACAAATTGAAAATCATGGATATCCGATACACGGTTTCTGAAAAGATCGATATGATCTACATTTACGGTGAAGTGCATAAGAACCCCAGACAAGCATATGACTTGTATGCAGAACGATTTCCTTAAAGAACAACGCCATCCATTAGGTATTTTCAACGCATTACAAAATTATTCTCAGAAACGGGAAGTGTTACAAGGGAAAAACGACATCGAATGAGAACTGTTGGCGGAGAAAATGCGGAAGTTAATGTACTAGCTGCAGTAGCCAATAACCCACACGTGAGCTCTCGTGAAATTGAACTCCATTCGGGAATTTCTCGAAGAAGTGTTCTTCGAATACTGAAACGTCACAAATTCCATCCGTATCACATTTGTTTGCATCAAGACCTTTACGGTGATGATTTCGAAAATCGTGTACAGTTTGGCGATGGGGTCTAGCGCAAATGCACAATAACAACTTCATCAACATATTATTTTCTGATGAGTCGACGTTCACCAATCATGGTCAAGTAAATCGACATAATATGCATTACTGGGCGACAGAAAATCCAAGATGGTTACGTCAAGTAGAGCATCAAAGACAATGGGCTGTGAATGTTTGGTGTGGTATTTTTCGATCTCGAGTAATTGGACCGTACTTCATTGCAGATACGCTAAATGGAGAGAAGTACAGACATTTCTTAGATCAAGTACTTCCAACATTACTTGAAGACATACCTATTCAGGAACGATTGAATATGTGGTATCAACACGATGGTTGTCCATCCCATTATGCAGTCACAGCTCGAGAAATATTGGACAGAGATTATCCTGGACGATGGATAGGACGTCGTGGACCAGTTCATTGGCCTGCCCGTTCTCCGGATCTTACTTCTCCAGATTTTTTGTCTGGGGATACATAAAAGATACAGTTTATCAACAAGCACCGACTACACCTGAGAATATGCGTCAACGAATCATCAATGCATGCGCGAGCATCAATGAAGATATTTTAGCACGAGTTCAGCAATCTTTTGTAAAACGTTTTGAAATGTGTATTGAAGTCGAAGGCCATCATTTTGAGCATCTACTGCATTAAAATTATCCAAGTGATGTAGACGATTGAAATGTGTTGTGTTTTGTCTGTTATACCCCATCACCTCCGTTTCAGTTCAAGGGGTCCCCCTTGGAATCAGACAACTTTTGTCCGAAACATTCTCCTCCAAGACCCTTCGTTTTCGAGTTATTCTAATGTCAGATTCAGTATGGAACAATATCGATTAGAGCGCCATCTTTGCGGATTTCAGGAAAATGGTTCAGACAAATGTTTCTTGGTTTTGACCTAGAATCCAAATCTGCAGTAAAAATATGAGATGCTATTTAAAAACAAGAGTTGACCTCAGAATGCCCTTGAAGATGAGATTTGAGGTCAAAGCCAAGGCCACCATCGGATGTCCCCCTCGATACCCTACAATTTTTGTCCGAAAAATTTTCTCGTATCTCATTTTATTTTTGGAAAAAACGCCCGCGACACTTTAAATGCCCTACCCTGTATAATTTGAAATTTGATCAAAGTTGTTGATTAATATTGAAATATTTTATAAGAATGTTCACTAAGCTGAATATCTGTGGTGAAGAATTTACAGAAGTTTTTATGCATAGTATTGGAATTGAGACATATTTCCTCGGTTGTGAGGAGAGTTGACCATGCGTCTATACCGTTCCTTTATGGTAGGGTTGTTTATGTTAGGTCGTGTCGTCTTTCGTCTGTCGATTCGTTTATATGAAAAAATCGAGGAGAAGAGAGGCTCTGTCTCAGGTATGTTTGGTGTTTATTATATGGTTGTAGTGGGTAAGTATTGATTTTAAAAGAATTTCCGTCAAGTCGGTTATTTCAGTGGACTCGTTCTGTCTCATGTTTTCCTTGTCTGTTCGTCAGTGGCGAAGAAGAGGAACCGTTTCATAGTGGGGTATCGTATGGTATCATGAATTTCGATAGGGTGTAGGGAAAACTGTATTGTCTGCAGTGGTCATTTTAGGAAATAGAAAAAGAAAACTGTTATATCGATATTGATATCTTCTATGAGGGTCAAAGAGTTCGTGGAGAGATTTTTCATTCGATCGATTACCTACATGGAAATTCGCATGTGCGCACGTATCGGGCCTTACGTTTCGTACGCTCACGTTTACGTGTACACATACGAGAAGTAGGACTTGGATAGGTGTATGTATATATATGTATGTCGTATATGTACATATGTAAGACGTATATATATAGTATGTCTTTAGGGGTTTCAAAAATATCGAAAATTCCAATGTACGTTACAGTATGTATATACTCCACCGTTGTGGTTAATTTTGTTGGATTGTTTCCATATTTTTAAGGGTCCTCGGAGTCCCCTTATCGCAATATATTGTGTTATGTTGGAAAAAAAGTCTATCCAACTCCCTCCCCCTCCTCCTTTTTCTTATCACAAAAATCACGGATGACTTAGCAAAATGTCTAAATTGCCGCGCTTAGGTACAATGCAGTGAACTTGGGCCACTGCCTTTTGTCAATTTCGATGCCAATGTATTTTTTGGATACCGATTTATCTTTTGGCCTCAAAATTCAAAAAGGCAGTAAATTCAGATTTTCCGCCTTTTACCTAAGGACGACAGTGAAGGTTCGGTTACAGATGACTACAGTGATTACCAAAATAAATCATACAATATTCATATGTATGTCGTATACAATAAATTATTTTTAGCCAAATTCAGCGTATTCTTCATCATATCAGGATTCCTGCGACTGAATACATCCCCATTCTTTATTTCTGTCAGTACCTAGCAGCCCGTTCCATCGTAAGAATACCCGAGCAGAAAAATCTTATGGCAATCCCGAGGGCCTATGTGGGCCACATCGGGCTGAAATCAGGCTTGCCAGATATGACCTTGAGAAGGGCAGAATATAGTTGATCCTGACTTGTTATGCCAAATGTGATCCTGATGTGTGCAGAACGTGGTTTACCTTTCCTCATTTCCTAGTGACTTATAGCAACTTATAGCGAATTCGGTTAACTGCACTGGAGCAACCTCGGGATATCTCTGTCCTTTGTTATCATCGTTAATCAATCTCTCATTTATTAACGATGATAACAAAGGACAGAGATATCCCGAGTTTGCCTCAGTGCAGTTAGCCAAACTCGCCATAACGGAGGAAACATGGTAAGCTGCGCACGCAACCATAACCTCCTCTGTATTCACAAGTTCGTATGAGTTTGGTTGTAGTACCAGTTCACTCAATAAATGAATTGAAATGAATATTCTACAAGTGTTGTGGCATCTGTTTACGGTTTTCGTGTGTTATCAAGAAACATTTTTGATAATTGTTCATGTGTCCGACCCGTACAGCACAACCACCGATCCTCCACCTAAGACTTCGGTGGACCAGAGGTGGAGAATTGGTGAAGTGATGGGAGCCGTGGAAATAAAGGAGAGTGTCCGTTAAGGCAACGGGGAGGCGACGGAGAAATGTCCACCCTGTACTGTATTTTCAGTAAAACTTAAATTCGTGAATTCATACATTCAGATTTGGTGTTACGTAAATGCACCAATAAGAATTATATCGAAAATACAGGGGGCGGACATTTCTCCGTAGCCTCTCCGTTGCATCAACGGAGACTATACCTTATTTCTCACGAATATTCACGCAGCCAATTTATACATAAATTCTTCACCTCCAGTCCATCCCTAGTAAAAACGAACATATATGACCCATACATAATTCATACATAATACATATAAAATTGAAAAGAATTGAAAAATGAAAAAAAAATAAAATAAATTCAATTCATAGATGATTTGGAGAGGCGACGTGGATTTGTCCGCCCCCTTTATTCTCAATAAAATTTATGTTAGTGGATTCACTCATCGAAATTTGGTTGCGTAAATCGACAGATATGAATTTTATTGAAAATAAAGGGGGCGGACAAATCCACGTCGCCTCTCTGTTGCCTCAACGGGGACTCCCCCTCATTTCTCCCTCATTTCCATGGCTCTCATTTCTCCACTGATTCTCCACCTCCAGTCCACCGAAGTCCTGGGTGGAGAATCGGTGGTTGTGCTGTACGGGATTAAGTAAATCATGTGCTGAATTATTCATGTGTGAATTATGAATGGTGCAAAAAAAGAGAGAAAACGCATGTACTCTCGTTTACGTGTACAAAGATTTCGAAAAATCCGTGAACAAAACTCTGGAGATGTGCAAGATCATAAAAGAGACATATATACAAGTTCTATATCTACGGGATCTGATTCAATTCTCGAATCTAATATTTATCGCAATCCAATAAACATAGATTATTTCGAATTAATATATTTATACTTGACTTCATTGCTAACTTCAACAATGCACAAAGGCTGTTGATGATATACCATTATTTTGAGGTTATGTGCTCGTCACCCTTCACATAAATACTAGATTTTGTTTCCCACACTGTTAAAAATGTTTGTGAATTCAATATACGTTCATGGAGAACAGTACATTAATTTTCAATGGCGCTATATGAATTGTATTCCACATTTGGATGTTGAAAAATCAATCAATCAAAAAAATTTTAAAATTTCATTTTAAA
>JAFFJZ010000146.1:0-78548 GCA_018340375.1 Gonatopus flavifemur
CTCTCGCATTAAGATTGGACACTTCGGTTGACAATTCCAGTAATTTATTTCGAATGATCCAACTTATCATTTCAAACAGAAAATTTCTGTCAAGAGCGAGCTAATGTTCGATAACAACTGCAGAGTCACGAGTCGTCGCTCTGCAAGATAAAGCAGGTGTTCTCAACATTTCGCAATCCAGCAAAATCCCAACCTTTATACCACGGGTGACCACTTCTGGACAGACATGAGGCCAGGATGAAATAGCCGCAGAGTTTTTAGGATAATGGATCCTTAACGACTTTGGAGCACCCTTGCGAATCTTACTGGACATCCTCAAATATATGAAGGATAATTGCTGAAGAAGAAGATATTGAGAACACTGGCACAACGACGGTGTTCGTACACACACAGACTGTATATGGGTAGACGCGCAATACACTCACGTGGCGGAACGTAAACGAAGTATATCGATATAATATGAGAGCAGGGATCGTTTGAGAGAATGCAAGAGTTATTAACACTGTTTACTAAATATAAAAGAATAAAATTCTACTGCAGATTCATATATATGAAAAAAGACTGCAGTATATGATGGAGAAAGCATACATGCACACATCGCACTTAGTGTGAAGATTATTGAAACACACCAAAAAGAATTAAACAACACGGAGACTTAAAAAGCATTAACGACTGTAATACCGATCGTGTAACTAACGACTGTATCCCAAAGCCAATCTGATTTTTGATTAAAATAATTACAAATAGTGAGTATAATCACCTAGTAAACGGAAATTATAACGAGGAAACACTGTTACTAGGAAGAAACTTAACTACAATCCCACTTACTCCAGCGTAGAGAAACAATAGAGGAGGATGATGAATATCTGTAAGCTGGAAGAGATTTCATCCAGTGTGTAGACCAACCTAATAACTAGAGAAATATCATTTGTGAACAGCAGGTCAAGCGTATGAAGCCTGAAAGCATTACAAAATATCACTTTTTAAGATTAAAATTAGAAAAATTAAAATATTCACAAAACAAATAAAACTGAACTCTGATTGCACTTCATTACAAGATGCTCCAGGACGTAAGTCACACGATAATTCGTAGCGCAAGACATGCACGCCAGGAAGCATGCGGTAAATTATAGTCACCGTAAAGGTAAAAAGAAAGATCCTGATGGGCACTCAGAATAACTTCCACACTCTTACAGTGATCATCTTCGTAGAGATGCGCAGGTGATGATGGTGGGATATAGACGGCTCCAAAATCAAGCATCCGAGATTCCCAATCTTGCCTTAATGAACAGATGCTCAACGTTTGTATGTACAGAGAACAGCTTCTCTCAAAACTAGGAATGACACTCCTTCACCGCTATCAAAACTCCACCTCTCTCTCACAATGTACTAGTAAGTGAAGATCTGTCCTTCCCTATATATAGTATAACCATCCAAGCCGATTTCAGAGGATGAAATTCCATCAGTCAACCAAGTTTCAGAGAAGATGATAATTATGACATTGTTAAGATGATATTATGGACACATGCCAGACAACTCAGGAAATACAGAACAAACCTGAGAGACTCCACTGGACGAGTGGATGAAAAGAAAATGATTCGACATTGTTCCGAATTCGAAAAATGGACACCTACGGACAGTTTTGGACATTTTGGACAAAATTGGATGTCCCAAATCGGTCCGATGACCCATCAGGGTAGAATTTTCCGAACTCGTCTGGGGAATTTACTGTGAAATGTTAGGAAAAGTCCTATGAAGTTTAGAATTTTCAGATAAATTTATAAGAAATTTCATATAAATTCACCGGAAATCGATTTCCCCATCAGTGATTGGAATTTTCCGTTGATGTACACAGAAAAATTCCAATTATTCTTTACAGTCTGATAGAAAACATCTTAACCGAGTGTAGAATATCAATTTCATGGGTAAAACTATCGAAAAAAAATTTGAATTTTCCAACCAATCACCCTCAATAGGATGTTTTTACCTGAGGATTTTTAATAGACTTGAGTATATGCAATCTATTATAATAAGAATTGAATAAAAAACTTTCATATTTTTATTATTAAAAATTATATACAATCTCCATACGTTTTTTGAATAAGGAAAAATATCTAAAAACTCAAAAAATTGATACATAAATACAAATCCTATATGTTGAGATAAGCTTTATATATGAACTTTGTAAAGTTTCATAAATGAATGGATATTTCGTTGAAAGCATTTATATTTCAAGAGAATAAGATTGCCGTTGAGCGTTGGTTGAAGATTCAATCAACATTCGACAAACATACAGACATTCCAATCAGAGCCGGATTATTGCATGGGAATGCCTGGGCACGTGCCCGAGCATTTTAGGAAAGCCTCATCAATCGAATATATGAAAAACTATATGCTTGAACTTCAAGTCCGATACAAAGTCTGTCTTTATAAGAGGGTTCTCTTTAATTATGAGCCCAGAGCTCTCTACACGCTCAATCCTGTCTTAATTGCGATATTCCAATAATCACCATTAAAAGTTATCAAATATCCCTCAAGTGTTTCATAACCTTAGTTCTGTTCGGATCAACCGTTATGAAAGTGTTATATTTTTTTCCTTTTCATGACGGATATGTTTCTCATTTTGAGTGTAACGTACATTTTTTGGATGAGAAGTATGAATAAAAGTGAAGTACAAACGTTTCCAAAGTAATTACCCATGTAGCACAAGAACATTCTATGGATATTTTGTGAATATTCTGTCAACATCACGGTAAAAAGAAAAACTTGATTTCAGTTAAAATATAAGCTGAATTGAAGGTGCAGCCGAAAGAAGACTCATCAGACTTGAAGTCAGCCACTGGAAAACCTTTTCAAACTCAAACAAGAATATGGCTTACATTAATCCCTGTTGAACTGGAATTAAAACTGATTTCGACCTGAAATTCAAAGCGAATTGTTTCTGATAAATGGGTTCGTCCATTGTTTCTTGTTGTGTTCTACTCAACATAGCGCGTTACCTATCGACGATGAGGAAGTTGTTTGTGTTTATTCGGAGGATGCAAAAAAAAGTTCCCTGTTTATTCACTTCACTTGTTGAATGTTCGATTACATCGTGATCGTGGGTTTGAAGATTGAACATCTTCCACCCTCATCGGGAGATTCGACCCACGAATAATATTCAGTTTTCTGTTTTAATTGGGAAAAAATGCCGCTGAAGCCCATCGAATGCTTGTGGAAGTTTATGGTGACAATGCTGCAACTGATAAATCATAGTAGGAATGGTTTTGACGTTTTAAGAATGGAGATTTCAGTGTCGAAGACAAGCCTCGCTCAGGTCAACCACAAAAATTCGAAAACGAGGAATTGGAGGCTTTACTCGACGAAGATCCGGGTCAAACGCAACAGGAGCTTGCGGAATCATTAGGAGTTACACAACAAGCAGTTTCCGTACGATTACAATCCATGGCTTAATTCAAAAGCGAGGCAATTGCGCCTTATGACTTAAAGCCTAGAGACATTGAACGGCGATTTTTCACTTGCGAGCAGCTGATTCAAAGACAACGAAGGAAGGGGTTCTACATCGGATTGTGACAGGAGATGAGGAATGGATATTCTACGATAACCTCAAGAAAAGGAAATACTATGCTATGCCCGGTCAATCATTGCCATCGACTTCAACATCGACACCAAAGAGGAATACTCATGGTTCAAAGATCATGCGGTGTATCTGGTGGGACCAAAAGGGTCTTATATACTATGAGTTGCCAAAACCTGGTGATTCTATTACGGGTGATCGGTATAGGCTACAATTGATTCGTTCGAGTCGTGCGTTACGAGGAAAACGTCCGGAATACAAGGAAAGACATTAAAAAGTTATTCTTCACACGATAACGCTCGACCTCATGTCGGAAAAGTAATGAAAATTATCTGGGAACGTTGAAGTGGGATATTCTAACGCACTTCCGGTGATGTCAGCGGTACAAGAAATGTACCTCTCCATGGAGGCAGCGTACAGAAGCACACTAATGCACTCCTAATACTCCCAATGGGAGTGCATTAGTGTGTGTGCTGTACGCTGACTCCATGGAGGGGGTACATTTCTTGTACCGCTGACATCACTGACCGCACTCGCCGTACTCACCGGACATTAACCCTTCTGATTACTGGTTATTCCGACAGATTCAGCACGATTTGGCAGGCCGTAGGTTCACTTCGTTCGAAGAACTCGAAAATTGGCTCCTAACTTGGATCTCCTCGAAAGACGAGATGTTTTTCCGTAACGGGATTCGAAAATTACATGAAAGATGGGAAAAAGTGATAGTCAGCCGCGGACAATACTTTCATTAATTTAATAATTCATGTTCTTCTGAAAGGATGCCTCTTTAACTGTAAAAGAACGGACCGAATTGGTTTGTACTCCCAATACTATACATAGAATATTACGATGAAACTGTTTCAAACATCCTATGAACGTTCATAGAGTATACTAGTGCAGAATATTCTAAAGACTTAGCATACATGCTCTGTAGAACATTGTGAACGTTGTGAGGACGTTCTATGGATATTTGAAACAGTCTCACTCGAAAGTTCTATGAACATTTTTTATATATACTTCACATCTTATCAGAATATTCTGAGTACGTTTGTTTTTCAGATGTTATCAGAATATTCCCAGAATATTCTGTGCTACATGGGTATTACTCGGATGAACAAGCTGGTACATTAACACCGTGTATGACTATAAAACCATACAGTATGGTGGCATAGTAACTACTTCCGCAGTGTCTAATACTACAGGTCTAAAAGGTGGTAAACTCCCATTTGATTGTAATTTCAATTCAATTTCATTCAATTTGATTTTCCTGAAATGAACATCCATTATTATGTTTGAATATTGATAGTAATTATCATTACGGTACTTCATAATGGTTACAAAAGTACGCATACCTTGATTGCAAATCATCAGAAGTCAAGGCATAGAAAAATATCTTTGCATTCTTCGACACAATATCATGAATTGAAATTCTTGCAGGATTTTTATCGAGGTTAATTCCATATACAGTTACGGCCGGAACTTGATTGGTCAGAGAACTTTGTGGAGTGCAATGAACGTACATTCTTAGATATTTAACATTCGGCGAGGTTAATTTTAGAACTTTTTCAGAAACAAACTTTTTATACATTACACTAACCCACCAATCAGGATTTGGGTCAAGGTCTGTTCCAACCATAGCATAATTTCCACCGAAAAATGATTGTCTTATGACAACATCAACTCCTGAAATTGCACTATTTCCTAATTTGTCCAACCATAAAAATCCGGCTACGAATCTATCTGATAAATTTGGTGCTCCTCCTCCAAACGCTGTGCTGGTCTCAGCTGGAATATAAAATTTCATAAAATTCATCATAAAAGAATATCATCTGATGTGAAAGGTTTTAGGTTCCTTTCAAAGACTCACACAACCATGTGGATATATTCTGTCCTGTAGAAGAAATAGTAGCTCTTAATGATTCCAGTTGCATTGTTAAATAATTAAACGTCGAGGGATTGATGAAATCTTGAACTTTAGCCGTTCGGCCATTGAGATAATACTGGTGCCAAGTACAATAATCAATAGTATCCTCATCAGTTTCTAAAATTGTCTTATATATTCCTCTCCATTATGTTCAGGATCTCCAATATGATTGACCTCTGACCAACAAGTAGACTTGTATTGTACCCTGTTTCATTGAGAAGTAACTCAGTCTGTGATAATCTTTGGCTAACTGACTTGCTGTAATCGGTTTATTGAACACATATTTGAAAGAATTTGGTTCTGTAAAATTTAATACACAGATGAAAATATTAACTCAATAATATCCATAATTCTTATTTAATTGGATCATTTGAATGATTTACTAGTATAGATCTAAAATTGATCAAAAATATTCAAAATATTTTCATGGAAAGCTTATTGATCACTTTCAGATCCGGAAATGAATTATTTTTACAATAGTGAAGGAGTAGCTGCTGTTGTACATCGTAAATGTCTTTTTATCAAGTAAACTCCATCCAATCAATATAACTCAATTAATATGATAGAAAGTGTAATTGGCAGTAGATGAATGAGATTGACGGAAAGAACGTCAAGACGGCGTACGAACAACTGAAAAATGTCCACAGGTGAAAACAGAAACATCAGTGAAGTTGTACAAAATTTTGAATCCCTTATGTTTTTTTAATATGATTTACTGTCGAAGTTGTACATATGTAAAATACTTTTCGGATATTTGGATACAATGTTTGGATTTGTAAAAGTATCAGGGTGTTGTTTGGCCCATAAATGATCCTGGTGAAAATGAAGTGTACACATGAAGCGCGAAGAAAGCGCATGTGAAGCAAGAAATGTTTCAATTCCCTCTCTCTCAAGCGTATGATGCGTGCTTGCTGTACAATAATAGAATTGTAAGTCCCATATACGCTTCATAAGCTGTCAGTCCCGTTTCACACACGCTTCATCTAACGTAATGGTAAATTACATCAATAATTGTCTGCAAACCAGAACATGAAGATCGTTCAAATTGGTCTGAAATTTGTGACTCGGGGGTTATGAGAGCGTTGGATCCAAATCTGAAGTTGAAAAAATACAATTCAAAATGGTGGACCATAATTTGCAAATTCATTCAAAACATGCATCCATATGAATATTTTATTTTGCGTATATATTATATTAGGTATCAAACATATGCGCATAGTATATGGGTAAAACTTCCTGAAGTGAGTCCGTGATTTTCGATGTTGTGAGGAAAATTGAAACAAAGTATCGAAAGTTAAAGGCCCTCGAGCACAGTGAAATTACAAATGTGTATGTTCACACATATAGTATACAGGTATATTCTAGGCGAAGAAAACTTTGCGCCAAACTTTTGTGCGAATTAGCAACTGATATGAAATTTCAAAAATGCTTACCTGGGATTGCGCCGTGAATACAAATTTAGCAATGAAATCACTCTTCATTCCCTGTAAAAAATTCGTAAATCTTCGAGACAATTTGACATATCGTCAGCGCCATGTTAATTTTGAAAATATCGTAGAATGCTGCTGGAGGATGCTTCATTGATTTGTATTTCAAGGTCTTCGGAAATAATTGATGCAATTTTCCATAAACGTGATAATGTTTTATAATACAACTTATATATATAATCGAAACTATTGCATTGAAGAAGATATTCCGACGTGGAAATAAGTTGACTTCCCATGAACTAGGTAATTGAATTCAAATCGATTAGTTTGGTTATCATTCCGCATGGAATTCGATCGACAAAATTTTGATTCATTTATAAATCAAAAGGGACTATTTATTTAGAGAAAGAATGATATTTGATTATGATGAGCGAATTGTACGTGCAACGGTCAATAACCCTTGAGAATTTTCCCTTGAGAATCGAAATGGGACTCGTAGTGCACAGTTGAGATTTTGTGTTAAATTCAACACATTTCACATGTCCCAAACGGTCCACACATATTTTTGTGTCGATATCACATAATGTATTTGTGTTAGCTAATAACTCAAGCTCGATGTAAATAATATAACACAAAAAGATGTTGATAAAATTTTGATTGGAATTTGATCGTGTAAATTCAACACATAAGTACTATCAAATGAAATCCAAAATAAGGAATGAATCAACAGTTCACAAGTGTGATTTATGGATTTTACATCAATCAAATGTGAGAATCACACTTTTTTCGTGTTGAAACAATGCATAAGAATAAATTGAAAAAAACAGTACTTCAGTAAGCATTGAACATGGATCGGCGGGACCAAATGTTGAAGCTGTATCACCCAAGCCACTGCCGGTCCTTTGATTGAGTGTACTTTCTTTGCGTATATCAACTCGCACTCTATCTTCAAATTCACATATATAGAAAACGAATTTCCATTAGAATGAAAGCTAAAACCAAAATGAATCAATAGTTATTCCGACGACTACTAAAGTTACACGTACATAGAAGTTTCAAAAAAATAGCTCCCACCACTAGCGATCTCCCCTTGGTGGTTGAGAATAAGACTATTTTTATGTTCAATCTTGAGTTGAATGAGATTTGTGTCGTTTTGACACTTTTGCTTCCTCGTTAGAGGTAAGCTTTGTGATCGTTTCCGGGGGCGAAAAATTTTTTTTGTCTTCAAACTCAAAATCTCTTAGGCCAAAATGTTGCTCCAAACTCGAGGAAAATTTTTGGTTTTGTGTCTGTCTGCCTGTCTGTCTGTGTGTATGTGAGTGTGTGTGTGTGTGTGTGGGTATGTATGTATGTATGTATGTATGTGAACAGAATTGCGACCGCGCATATCTTCGGTTCCTATTATCCGATCGTGATGAAATTTTCACCACGGTTAGATGTAGTGTCGATAGTGGTCCCATATAAGTTTCAACCGTATTCTTACAGAAGGTAGGTAGGGGTGAAAAAAAAATGTGGAAAAACATTGACACACGGATTTTTTAACACATTTACACAAAATTTTCAACTGTGTGTTCATAAGGAAGGACTACCGTGGCTAACTCACGGCTCAAAAGTGCAATCCTTCCCTCAACTAGGTTGTAAGCCGATCGACCGGGTGTATCAGTGAACACGAACAGCCCATCCAAATCATACTTTTTAAAGTGTGATATACAGTTAGATATCACCTTCTTGTAACGTAACCTGGCCCTACATCCGCCGAGAAAATCATCACAGGCTCGACTTTTCCATCCTTTCCTGAGACGTGATTTTTAAAATCATCTAATGTTAGCAGTTTGATGAGGTCTGTGGCGTGTTGTTGATGTCGAACTGCTATGTTTTTCACTGCGGATTGCGATATACGTTGACCAGAGTATGTAACAGCTTCTTTTGTACCCATGCAGTTCTCTTTGATCATGATACCAGCATATACCGAAGGAGTCACTTGATGGTGTTTTCCAACAGCAGAATCGTGGTCATCGAGGCGGACTTTATAACTCAGATGCATTAAAACAGGAGCCTGTGCTTTTGCAGCTGTTTCTCTAATCGGTACTTTGCCTTATCAACCTGAGAGATAAAAACTACTCGTTCAAGTCCAAGTATAGATGCAAGTTCCTCAAAGTGGATGGTAGTAGCCTTGCGAAAATGTTGATCGGCGTGATCTCGGCGTCTATCTGTTTGGACAGAGTCTTACAGGCACAGTTGTGACATGGTGCACAGTGGACGAAATCCTTGGAAAAAGCGTCAAAACTCCAGCGCCAAGCAACCGTATGAGATAGGGAGCTATTTTTTTTAAAATACTCGTAATGACACCTACTTCACGGGAGGTCTGCCACTATTCCCGAGGGAAAACGTTTATGACTTGTGACTGAGCATTCAACCTCAAATTTCGATATTTTTCATATTTATGGGTCAAAACTTCGATGTTCGGAACATGAAATGAAGATTTTTCTGGGAAAAAGGATGATATATGACCTACATATGATTATAGAAGTTGATATAAATATTGTTGAAATTTATATAAGGACATATACAGTCTTGTATTTCTGTATTTATTTTCTGACGGCGCCTGCTTACATAATCTTATAAGCGCCGCATCTCCTTATCGCCTCTTAATCCTCCTTCTACAAATCAACATCCCTTCACAAAATAAACATACTACTGAACCATTCAAATAAAATAACAAGAAAATCATCTCCTTGGCACTCTACATCCAAAAAGTACAACCCATAAAGGGACATACGGAACTAAACAGAAGAAAACATAATCAAATTCTTCACTCCAAACACATTTCACCAGCGCCGAACCGAAATAATTCCCTTGTCCTTCACTCCTTCTTTTACTCCCTCTCATCGTCTTCATTCACTTCCCTACCCTCTCTCGTTCCACTCTTTCTCCTACTTACTCCCTCTTCTCTCCAGCTCCCTTCTTCTTCCTCTTCTTTCCTCTCTCGTTCAGTCCGGGTCCACATATATCCCTAGTCTCCTCAGCGCGTTCTTCCTCTCCCCCACCTCCTCTGCCGTCTCCTCGTTCTCGAACCTTATCCATATATCTTTTCCCTCCACTCCCATTTTCCTTACTGACTCCACTCTCAGCTTCATACCCATTCTCTCTTCCATCTTCTCCAACAACTCTCCGCTATCCTTCATCTCTCTTACTCCCCATCCTCTCACTATCACGTTCCTCTTCCTCCATCTTCTGTCCTTCTCCTTCCATTCCTCGAACCTCTCCTCTCACTCTCTCTCTTCTTCTGCCTCTTCTCCCTCCTTTTTTCTCCCCTTCTCCTGCTCTTCTGTTTCTTTTCCGCAGCTTCTCCCTGCTTCCGGTGGATGGCCCTCTCGTCTTTTACCTTCCGCCCCATATTCCTTCCCTACTGACTCTTCTTCTCCCTTCCTCCCCACCCCTCTCTTTCCTCTTAATACCCTTTCTTTGTTTCCTCTGGCGGTACGCTCTCCCTAGGTGGCAGCACTTCTTCTTCTCTCGTTCCCTCTCTGTCTTCCTTCAACTCACCCAATCTTCTTTTTATTTCTTCACCTAAATTTTCCGAAAACTCATTTCTCTCCTTTTACATTCCTCTTCCAATTTCTTCTCCCATTCTTCGGCTTTTTGTCTCATCCTCCTTTCTATCTCCTCTTCCACCAACCTCCTTATCTCCTCTCTCTCCATCTCACGTCCACGTGTTTCACTAATTGACTCCCACCCCCACTTTCTCCTTCTGCCTCTCCTTTGTCCCTCTTCCACTCAATTTTTCAACAAACACTACTTCTTACTTCCTCTCCCACTTCGCACACTTTTGTCCACCGACACTCCTTATTTTCCTTTTTCCTTTACTTATTACTCTCCGACACGCACTGCCCGTCATACCCTCACCGCGATCTTACCAGAAGTCCGATATATACAGTCATATATGGGGCTATATATGGGATTGGAGATAATTAAATATGAATAAAAATACACATGTTTCTAATTACATGTAATCGCTGGTAAAATTACATGGGCTTGTGATTATACATGTAATATCTGAACTTTCCATGAGTAACTCGGTATATAACCATATATGTCCTCATATGAATTCTAACAGTACTTATATAAAATTGAATTGTTATATATAGTGCATATAAAATTCTTTTCACTAGGGATCCCTAAGTATAAAATTCGAGGTCATTATAAATGATAAATTGATATATGAATCACTCTAAATCCCTTTGAATCCCTTAGAATTCCAGTTATTTATATTTCAAAACTTTTTTCAAATCTCTCTGAATTTTTCTGAATTCTTCGGAATCGTTCCGAATCTCCCTGATTTCCTCAACATTTTTATTGTTTGACTTCTATACTTCTTCCAAATCTCTCAGATTCCATCTGAATCTTTGGGAATTTCTCTGAATCACTTAAAACTCTTCCGAGTTGTGGTTACTGCGATTACAAGAGTTTCCTGAATCTCTCTGAATCCAACCTGATTTATGAGTGAGTAATTTGAATTATAAATCAGTAAAATTCTGAGGGATCAATAGAACTCCAGAAATTGAAGGCCTGGATTTAATAACTCGCTGAGCGCTCGAAAACATGAAAAAGTATTGTCCAAGCTATAATTTTTAGCGTGAAAAAAAAGTTGGAATTTCGAAAAACAAAAAATACTGGGTGATAGGTCTTGAAAAATCAACCCAAGTCTCTGTCTGTCATTCTTTTTTAGGATCGATAGTTTTGATGAAAAAATAAAATTGCACATTTTTTCTACCTCAAATCATTATTTTCCAACATTAAATTCGTTCGATCTCATTCATTTTTCGAAGAATCAAAATAAAACTTACATATTCTGATTCGTGAAATTCCAAGGAAGACGACAGTGTTTGAAAAAATTGTAAAAGTTAATAACAAATGATTGATTTTTTAATCCGAAGTGAAACTCATGTTTTCCACGCTTTGCATTGAAAAAGTGGTGGGGGAAGTATGAGCTACAAAAAACTTCCAGCGACAAAGTTGTTCGCTAGTGTATGGACTAACTTTGTGGAAAATTTCAAGTCGATTGGGTTATTACTTTGGAAAATACAGTGATTTATTTACAAGCGCGTAACCCTTATTAGTGATGATTCTCACGTAGTTGCAGGTTGAATATGAGAGGCTACACGAAACATCATGTCCACCCGACTTTTCACCGTAAGTTTATATTTCTTGAGTTGGAGAATCCAAATATCGAACTACTTCTGCAAAATTCATGTCCCATTCTCAGTTATAAACAATTTGATTGTTCAAGACGTGTTTATACCAAAAAGTTCGGTATTTGAGGAGGATAATCGTTCGGGTACAAAAAGTTCTGCATTTCTCGGGGAGAGATTATCTATTCAACTCTTTTCTCAATATTTATTTGGATCATTCATTTGAATAATTCATCAAGAATTGAGTGAGTAATTTTCGCATTTTTATTACAAAACATTCTACAAAGTTTGGAATTTTTATTATCTTACATAATTACATAAATTGAAGTATAACATAGATTTCTTTTACATGCAATTTCTTATTCTTTTTCGAAAAAATGTTTTTGTATTTTGTTTTTCCTGGAATTTTTTTTTCGCAGTCCACTCTTTTATAAAGTTCTTTAGATGTTTTTCTGCCTATCGGTTTTATCATCATTTTATCAAAGCTTTATCGAAAAAATTATTGAAAAATTATTCCTTCCGAACTCAAGTAAGGCATCAATGCTTTAACGTCGTTTATTTTCTCTTTGTTAATCCAATCCTGTCGGCTGATTCAGTAGTGAGTAATTCATCGAATTCAATGTGCGATACTAACTTATGTTCCGTCGGTGCCCCATTGTAAGTATTAAAAATTTGTACGTGATTATTTGGATAGTAAATGATTTTCACAGGTTTACTTATTTGTAATTTTTTCGGCACATCCACTTTCTCCGGAAGGAGAGTTTCAAAATTTTTCACGATGCAGTCGGTTTCTCTAATCACTGTGAATGGCGGATTCTCGCACTCTCTATCAACCGAATGTAGTCATCTTGCGTTTCTATTGTTTCCATTTTTTTCTTCTTCTGACCATACGAACCAAAGTTGCGATCACAAGAACAATAAGAATGACCACGAACCGGATATACATGATGGATTTCAACTTGTAATTTTTTCGATAACATCGACAGAAAAGTGAATATTAAATAATTTTTATTTTGCCCCCCGCATCCATCCGAAAACAAGTATATTTTGTCATAATAATCAATCTTCAGTTCTTTTGTATGGTATCCCAAAGAAAATTACACACAGTGTTTGCTCCTTTTTCAAGTTGCCTTCCATGAAAAATACATATAGCTTCTCTTATGATTACTAAGAACATGTACATTAAAATATTCAGCCAAATAAGTCGACGGTGAAATTGTTCAGAGACAGGAATTTTTGGCAAAGGCAAGTTTTGGCCGAAATCAAATTCTAGACATAGAACATTTGGTTCAGCTAACATAGCTTTCTTCAGAATTTTATGTTCCTCCACACTTTTCTTATGGTTTTCTAATTCAATATTGACTTTATCGCTATTCCTGTGCTCAAAACAAAAATTACAGACGTCAGTGCGAGGTTTGGAGAAAGTAAAATCAACTTGATGATTGAAATATTTATAATGAGTTGATTCTTTAATTGGAGGACTTGAATCACCTGTTTTGTTCTTATAATATTCAATGAATAATTTGTATAAGGTAGATATATTCAAGTCCGAATGATCAAAATACTTCAAAGAAGAACTTTCACGACCATAGTGTGAATCAGAATGTGGAATACATAAACAATGTTCATAGATCATGTTTTTCAAATCATTGATAAAAGAATACGGTGATTAATTTTGCCGCGATTATCTTGCAAAGTCTTACCCTCAAGAATTTTCTTTTGCACACTTGAAAATCTACTTCTGAATATTCAATAAAAGACATAGAAAATTTTGATAAACAGGTACGTTTCCGTACATAGAAACGAAATAATAAGACCATGAATTAACTGTTTTTTCAGCGTTTTCGTTCGACTTGAAGATGTTTTTTTCATTGTTTGTTGCAGTAAAATATTTTGTGAATTGTAATCTCCAGAAGACCAAAACGAGGTGTAGAATTCGTGTTGATGTGATCCGCTGATGTTGCGAAAACATTCTTTCTTACAGCAGAACATCACGGGCTGAAATACCTTTGCTGGGACCACGTTTTTTGAGCTTGATATATATTCTTTTCCCTGTTGAATAATTAATACATATACTTGATAAAAATGAAATTCATGATACGACCGATTACTCTATTTGAAAAGTCCAATATGTTCCAATAGAAACTTATAGACTCTGTGACAACACGACACGGGTTTCTAAAAGAAATTTTGTTTTCCACCGGCACTCATCCCATTCCTCTGATTGCACAAATAAATATCAATAGAATGTTGTCTCTCACACAAAACTTAATGAAAATCCAATAGTGGTTGTGACGAAACGATACGACAAATCTGCAGTAAACTATTGGAATCCATAAAATGACACCTATTAGTTTCTATTAGAGCTCATGCATACAGCATTATACCATAAATCAATAATTTTCAGAAATAGCATACTTCATTTCTTAAAACTTTTCTTTATTATTCTTCCAACTACTTTCATCTCTCGTCCTTTTTCTGCCAGTTCGCGCATGATTTTCTCCTGACATTTTTCACCAACGATAATATAATGGATAACAATAAAGTATTACGACAGATTCAAATATTGTATCGATAACGGATTATATTTCTTCAATGATGCACGTTGTACATAACAAACTGCACAATAAAACACATCTATAACGTCACTAAGCAGTTGAATCTTCAGAATCATAAACAAAGCACCGGAACATCGGACACGTGTGTTTTGAAACAAATGAATCCGATCAGCCTTCTCCTACTCCCTCACCCGGGTCGAAAAATTGAAACGATTTTCATCCTCGTAGTTTTGTAATGTTTTTTAGCACAGAAATAGCGACAAAGTAAAGGTTTTGTAATAAAATTGAAAATTACTCACTCAATTCTTGATGAATTATTCAAATGAATGATCCAAATAAATATTGAGAAAAGAGTTGAATAGATAATCTCTCCCGAGAAATGCAGAACTTTTTGTACCCGAACGATTATCCTCCTCAAATACTGAACTTTTGGTATAAACACGTCTTGAACAATCAAATTGTTTATACCTGAGAATGGGACATGAATTTTGCAGAAGTAGTTCGATATTTGGATTCTCCAACTCAAGAAATATAAACTTACGGTGAAAAGTCGGGTGGACATGATGTTTCGTGTAGCCTCTCATATTCAACCTGCAACTACGTGAGAATCATCACTAATAAGGGTTACGCGCTTGTAAATAAATCACTGGATTTTCCAAAGTAATAACCCAATCGACTTGAAATTTTCCACAAAGTTAGTCCATACACTAGCGAACAACTTTGTCGCTGGAAGTTTTTTGTAGCTCATACTTCCCCCACCACTTTTTCAATGCAAAGCGTGGAAAACATGAGTTTCACTTCGGATTAAAAAATCAATCATTTGTTATTAACTTTACAATTTTTTCAAACACTGTCGTCTTCCTTGGAATTTCACGAATCAGAATATGTAAGTTTTATTTTGATTCTTTGAAAAATGAATGAGATCGAACGAATTTAATGTTGGAAAATAATGATTTAAGGTAGAAAAAAATGTGCAATTTTATTTTTTTTTCATCAAAACTATCGATCCTAGAAAAGAATGACAAATAGAGACTTGGGTTGATTTTTCAAGACCTATCACCCAGTATTTTTTGTTTTTCGGAATTCCAACTTTTTTTTTCACGCTAAAAATTATAGCTTGGACAATACTTTTTCATGTTTTCGAGCGCTCAGCGAGTTATTAAATCCAGGCCTTCAATTGTCGGGAAAATTTGAAAAAGTATGAAGAAAATTTTGGAAGCTCAGTTCAACTGATTCGGAGGAATTCAAAAAAATTCAGTGAGATCCAGGCCATTACAGAGAAAACTTCGGAATCTAAATGAATAAAATTTTACGAGATTCATAGAGAACTAAGGAGATTTTGAGAAATCAAGAAGATATATCAAAGAAATACAGATGTGATCAAGTGAATTTAAAGAAAGTTTCGGAATATAAATGAGCAAAATTCAGAAAATTTTAAAGAGATCCTGGGAGATTTGGAGACAGGTCTCTAATCTGAGGATTTGAAAACTTCCTTTGATTTCTCTGAATTCCTCTGAAATGGTCAATTCACAACTTCCTTGAATCTTTCTGAATCTCTCTGAATATTTATAAAACCATCTGAGTTTCTGTTGAATTCTTCTGAGCTTGAAACATTTTGGCCTCATTTCATGGAAAAGTGGCAATTAGTTAAGCGGAATAAGCAGAAGTTTTTAAGAGAATATGATAAATTTTTGAACAATGATTTTGTGGCACATTTTAATGAAAATCATCATCGTGAAATCAATGAGATCAGCAGGAGTAATGATGTTGGTCGACCACGTAAAACAATCAATCAACTCTCTTCAAGATCAGAGCAAAAGGTGATTCGTTTTTTGAGCTCTGAATATTCAGTAGAAGCGCTTGGTAAGGCTATCACTGAAAAGAAGAGAAGTGAAGAAATGCTTGAAATACCTGAGATTGATGAGAAGATTCCAAGTGTGAATATGGGAGAGATTACGGAAAGTTCAACCGATCGAGGAAGTGAGATGCTGCAATCGAGAGAAGATGAAGAGTTCATGGAAGTTCGTGAAAATGAGAAAGACCAAGATAATCAGAATAATGAAAAAATTGAAGACATCGAGAATATGCAAGGAGAAAACAAGTAAATCACAGATATTCTAACAGATAGAGGAAAAACAATTAAAAATGCACAATTACTTGCTTTTTATTCAGACTCTGATTTGACTAAACTTGAGTATAATAACAGCCGGATACATTTGAAAACAAAATATGGTACCGCATTACCTGATTACAGTGAAGTAACTAGAGCAAAAAGTGCGTGTCATCCCAATAAAATTGAAGTGAATGTAAATGGAGTTCAAATAGATCTTTAGGGTTTTATTAGATCATACAATTGAGAGGATTTTACTATCGATGCATGATCGATTTGATATAAATACTTTGAATGGGGAAGAATTAATTTTAAATGTGAAATACGGAATGGATGGTTCAATGCAAGCCAGTTACCATCAAGGCTGGGATAATAATGAGGAAAACTTTGAATTTACAGACGCTCATGTTTTTATAACAACTATTGTACCTTTAGATTTGATTTTGAATGATAAATATGTTTGGAAAAACGATCAAGCTTCTTCTTCAAGATGGTGCCGACCTGTTAAATTCCAATTTCTCAAGGAATCTGAAAAGAATACGATTCGAGAGTTCAATTGTTTTCAACAGGAGATAGAAAATTTGCAACCATTCAGAATGAAAATGGGTGTATCGAGTTTCCTCATAACATACAATCTAAGTTTCACTATGATAGATGGTAAGACTTGTAACCATGTTAGTGGTCACAGGGCAACAAGGTGTTGTAATGTTTGTGGCGCGAGTCCAGCAATGATGAATGATTCAAACACAGTGAGAAACAGAAGTACAAAGCCGGAAGTATCAAATTATGGATTAGGTACTTTACATTGCAAAATTAGGTTTATGAAAGCGTTGCTGAAGTTGGCATATTATTCGGACTTCAAACAAGACATTTGCAGAGGAGAAGAACATGGAAAATCGAAAGAAATTAGGAAAGGAATAATTCAAAAAGATTTATAGGAACAACTGCATATCAAAGTAGATTATGTCAAACAGGGCTTCGGTACAACAAACACTGGCAATGCTGCTCGGAGATTTTTCGAACAACCTGAAGAAACTGCTGACATCCTGAAAATTGACAAAACTTTGGTGAATCGCTTGGGAATTATTCTGCAAGCATTGTCTTCTCATGAAAAAATCAATATTGAAGAGTTTGACCGTTACTGTTGCAAAACTGTAGATTCATACGTGAAATTGTATGGTTGGAAACCAATTGTACCTACTATGCCTCAAGTGTTAATTCATAGGAAAGACATTATATCTCTGCATTTGGATATAGGTCGTTATTCTGAAGAAGCTTAAGAAGCAATGAATAGAATATTTAGATATGCAAGAGAGGAGAAAAGTAGGAAATTCAACAGACTAGTGACAAATAGGAATATATTAAATTTCTTATTGACCTCTTCGGACGCCCTAGTCAATACATATAGAATAGAGCCAAAGTCTGGAACCAAAAATTGTTCTGAAGAAGTAAAAAAACTCTTTATTGTGTAAAAATTTATAATTTTACTATTATTGAAGTGTGCGAGATTGCACAGCCCTTCGAGCAGTTTTTGTGATTCAGGAGATAAAAGTTCACGAAGAGCCGATATGAGCCGGCTCGGTCGAATTTATAAGAGAGGTATAATTGTTGTAGAGGAAAAGATGGTGGAATTGTATAGAGGAGATGTAGAAATTTTGAGGAAAGATGAGATTAAGGATAGAGTGGACTGTATTGACAGGAAAAGATTGATAGGGGATAACAGAGAGGTGCAAACTCGTTTGATTTCGAATTTTACTCGATAGATTTATTCGATACTCTGTTACCCAAAGATAGGGCGTGACTCGATAGATAGATTCGATAGAACTGTGTCACGTAAGACTTTCGCACGCTTTCTGTTTCTAAGGGCTCGTTACATGGTTTTCGATGCCCATTAGAATAGAGAGGGGATTTTTCGCGCGTGAATATACGACAACGTAATTCACGTGAGAATCTTCCTCCTCGATACGGAACATGCCGCCCGCCTCGTGTGCACACACGAAATCGGTCCAGCTGTACTGTAGAAATCTCGGCATGTCTCTACATCTTAAGGCTAACATTCCCGATCGTTCAAAGCCGCGTTGAACAATACAATATCGAACGAGAGTGGTTTTCTAGCATGCGTCGCTGATTGCCTTAAAGTTGGAGGCACGTTTAGGACATCCTCGTGGTCAATTTCCTAGAAATCCTACGGTAAGAAGCAGAACAGATTGTAAGTAAAAAAAAAAAAATACACGCCAACAGTGGGTGGCGGATCCCAAAGATTTAAGTGACGTGGATTCCATAATCAGGATTCGGTTTTAACTTATAAGCTAGGCTCTATGTACAAAATTTACAATAATTTACAAAGTTTGGTGATTGGTCGAACGTACAAGGACTGAGCGGTCTTGACAGTGACCACTCTGGTGAGATGATCTGATCCTGGGTGACAATGAGTGATTCGACCCAATTCCCATTTAGATGGTGGTAGAGTCGACTTTTTTAAGAGAACCAGGTCCCCTTCTTTGAGATTCTCATTCACCTTGGTCCATTTCCCACGCTGTTGGAGCGTGTTGAGATAGTCGCTCGACCACAATCGCCAAAAGCGCTCGGTCATTTTTTGAACGGACTGCCATCGCGATAGGCGATTGTCGGATAGTTCCAGCAGAGAAGGTGTAGGGACGCTCTTTAAAGCGGTGCCCACTAGAAAGTGGCCCGGCGTTAATACGTCAAACTCGTCGACAGCGTCGGATAAGGGAGCGATAGGTCGTGAATTTAAACACGCTTCGATTTTACATAGGAGCGTAGCAAACTCCTCGGAAGTGGGGATTGATGCACCCAACACTCTTCGTAGGTGATGTTTTACGCTTTTTACTCCTGCCTCCCAGATGCCGCCAAAATGCGGAGCATATGGGGGCAGGAAGTGCCAATTGACTCCGTCGGAAGCCAACTTCGTGAGAAGATTGGGGTCCGAAGTGACGATTTTGAAATTGGTGACTAGTTCTTTGCTAGCTCCCTGAAAATTCGTTCCCCGATCAGAATAGATATCACTCGGAAGACCTCGTCTTGCAACGAGGCGATCCAGAGCGGCGAGAAAAGATTGAGACGTGCTATCATGCACGAGCTCAAGGTGGATAGCTCGCGTCGATAGGCTGACGAATAAGGCTACATAAGGTTTATGCGGTTTTGCACCGCGATGTCGTTTTGCGAGGACTAAAAACGGACCTGCATAATCCAGGCCGGTGTGAGTGAAAGGTCGTGATGGTGTTGTTCTCACCGACGGTAAATCTGCCATTAACTGGGATATGGGAGCCGCTCGCTCTCTGATACATTTCACACATTGGTGAATAATCGATCGAACAGCAGATCGTGCGCCTAGAATCCAATAGGATTCCCTCAGTGTCCGGAGAGTCAATTGAGAACCGCCGTGATAGGTCAACAGATGAGTATGTTGGATAATGAGCTCGGAAACTCGATTTCGGCTGAGAACTATGGGAAATTTACGGTGATACGGAAGTGAAGAATGGCGAAGCCGCCCGCCAACCCGTATGATGTCGAATTCATCTATAAAGGGATTGAGCTTAATTAGAGGGCTGGTTTTTAGCAAAGCTTCGTTGGATTTCATGGCCGATAGTTCAACAGAAAAGGCGGAACTTTGGGACTGTCGTATATAAAAATGAAGAGCGTCTTGTATGTCATTCGGAGAGAGCGGAAGTTGATCGGATGGTTTCTTTTTCTTCTTCAAGAGACGAATAAATTTGAGTACGTAAGCAGTTACCCTGAGTAATCTTGGCCAAGCAGATATACGATCTTGTAAATCCCATTTGATATCGGAAGTGACAAGATGAGAGTGAGCTGTGATTTTTCGTTCCAAAGTTGGAACAACAGGGTCTTCAATTGATGTACAAGGCCAAGTTTCAGGAGGTTTAGATAACCAGGTGGGACCTGACCACCGCAGAGGATGATCAACGAATACACTGGCTGAAATCCCGCGTGATGCACAGTCTGCCGGATTCATAGCTGTGGGTACATGGTGCCACTCCGCGGTGGGTATTGTCGATTGGATTTTAGCCACGCGATTGGCGACAAAAGTTTGCCACGTGGCTGGTTCCTTTTTTATCCAACCCAAAGCTATGGTTGAATCCGTCCAACAGTGTAATTTTAGCGATTGAGATGGTCTTGATGTCAAGATATAGGACAAAAGTCGGGACAACAACAGTGCAGCTGATAATTCCAGTCGTGGAATTGTTAAGGTTTTCAAAGGCGCCACTTTGGATTTGGCCATCAGAAGTGAGACCTTCGTTCGATTCTGGTCATCGATCACTCGCAGATAAACAACGGCTGCGT
The DNA here is from genome assembly GCA_018340375.1 of Gonatopus flavifemur. Classification (NCBI taxonomy): domain Eukaryota; kingdom Metazoa; phylum Arthropoda; class Insecta; order Hymenoptera; family Dryinidae; genus Gonatopus; species Gonatopus flavifemur. Next base: position 21,112 of record JAFFJZ010000146.1, read on the forward strand.
ATGCGGCCGAAGACGCATCGCAAAAGCCATGTAGTTCTGCGTTTTGAAGATTGGGATGTTCGCCTGTCCATCTTGGGATTGAAACCGATCTTAATTGGGTGATATCTTGGCGAAATGCAGTCCAGCTATTCAGTGAATCTGGGGGGAGTCGCTCGTCCCAATCCAGCTTTGCAGACCAGAGCTGCTGCATTAAGATTTTGGTTTTGATGACTACGGGCGCGATCCATCCAAGCGGATCGTAAACTTTGGATATAATGGAAAGTATTTCCCTTTTTGTAGGTTGAAGGGGTGAATTTAAATCCACTATGATAGAGAATGCATCCACCGATGGGCTCCATCTGATTCCGAGGACCTTGAATTCCTCTCCCTTTTGAAATAGACGATCTGACGGAGTGGTTTCATCGGTGGAAGCAATCCCATCCAGGAGTTCAGGGTTGTTAGAGGCCCATCTACCTAAATGAAAACCGCCTGAAGTGAGAAGCTGGATCACTTGGGAACGAGTTTCGAAGGCTGTCTGCATGTTCTCTGTGCCGAACAGGATGTCATCCACATAAATGTGGTTTAAAAGTATCGATGTGGCCAATGGATATTTTGACCCTTCGTCTGAGACTAGTTGGCGGATAGCACGCATTGCCAAATACGGAGCACTAGCCAAACCGTACGTAACGGTTGCCAATTCATAAGAACTAAGGAGATCGGACGGATCTGTTCGCCACAGGATTGTTTGATATTTTCGATCTCTTGGATCGAGCCAGACTTGCCTGAACATTTTATCAACGTCCGCACATAGGACATATTGAAAGGATCTCCAACTCAACAGGATCAAAGGTAATTCTGATTGAAGTTTGGGTCCAGTTAAGAGTGGGTCGTTTAACGAACGACCATTTTTGGTGACGCACGACGCGTTGAAAACGACGCGAATGCGTTTAGATTCACCATCGCCCTTAAATACTGGATGATGGGGAAGATACACACGGTTCGGATCTTGTGTGTGGGATTCTACGACATTCATATGTCCGAGGGTCTGGTATTCTTGCAAGAACCCAGCATATTGGTCGAAATCGTCTGGATTTCGATGAATTTTCTTTTCAATCCGTTGAAACGAATTGGATGCTATTGAGAAAGAATCTCCTAATTCCAAATTCTGATTCGGATGAAATGGTAGTCGGACGACGTATCGGCCGTCTGAGTGACGTGAGTGAGTAGTGCGAAAGTGCTCTTCACAATACTCGTCGTTCTGAGAAAGCTGGTAGGGGGAGTCAAGTTCTTCGATCTCCCAAAATCTTTTGAGGGACCGATCCAAATCAAGATTGCTCAGATTTGCTCGGATAATTCTCTGAGTCGGACGTAGCTGGCCACACGGACCTGAGATTATCCACCCGAAGATGGAGTTTTGAGCCGTAGGGGTTCCTATTGGACCCTGGATAAGTCCATCTAACAATATGGAGCCGTACACGTCTGCGCCGATTAATAGAGATATCCCTTCCGTCGAGGAAGAACTATCCGCTAGTTGGAGACCACGAAGATGAGCGTAATCGAACACATTGCAAGATTTTGAAGGAACATGAGAAGAGATTGCGCGTACTACGTACGCTGTTATTGGAAGCGGTGATGTCGCTCCGTCAACCGGCGCGATCGACAATCTGACCGCCGATCTAACTGATTCCACCCGACTACCTCCCATCCCGGAGACAGTCGCGTTCACTTTGGTTCGATTTAAACGTAATAATTGAGCCATTTGCTCAGTAATGAAAGTCGAATCAGCACCTTGGTCAAGTAGAGCGCGAACCGTGACATTATCTCTATTTGGAGTGATAATTTTGACCCATGCGGTTGCTAACAAGGTAGGTCGATGCAAGTTGACTGGTACGGTACAACCATGCATCACTACCGACGTGGTACCCGCTCCACCTGAGAAGGTTCGTGCATTTGGATTCAACTGATTCGCCTCTGATTCATTTGGAGTGGTTGGATTCACGTGCGGATTTGCACGTGGATCTGGACCTCGTGAGGTCACAGATGTGCCCTGAAAGTTAGGATGAGAGTGCAGGAGCGAATGATGTTTTTGGCCACATTGAGGCAACTTTCTGACTCGAGCAGTCTCGAGTACCATGTCCCTTTCCCAAACAATTGGTGCAAAGATGCAATTTTTTCGCTTGCATCTCCCGCTGCTGCACATTCAAACGTTTAAAGGCATCACATACATATATTTTATGATCATCGTGGCAATAAACACATTTTAATTTTGATATTGAATGATGAGATCGTAATGGTTTTGCAGATTTAGATTTAGATATATTAGATTTTTCGGTCGATACTTGGGAATTTGTAACCGCTTCTAAGGTCCTTATTCGGACATCTAAAAATTGACTGAATTGTGCATAAGTCGGAAATTCTACGGAATCCCCCAAAGATTCTTCCCATTCTCTTCGGGAATGTCGATCCAATTTTCTCGCGAAGATTACGACCGTTAGATCGTCCCAAGTATCGACTGGTCTTTCAAGATTTGTCAACGCTAAGATGACTTCATTACAAACATCACGCATGATTTTCAAACCTCTTAAAACATTGTCTGCAACAGGCGGAATATCGAGAAAAGAACAAACATGTGTTTCTATTATAGCACGGGGATTATTGAAACGGTCTTTAACTAATTTCCACGCCATATTAAAATTAGCGTTTGTCACTTTTACATTTTTCAACACATTACTGGCCTCGCCCTTCAAACAATCTTTGAGGTAATGCAGCTTTTGAACGGGAGTCAAAGATTTATTTTTTATGGCTAACGCCTCAAAGATGTCATGGAACTCAGCCGAATTGGCGTAATCACCGAAGAAAGACGGCAGACTGATTCGTGCTAGGGAGCACGTACTGTTAAATTCAGGACTTACTGCTTGTTGGGACGTACCAGATGCGGGAACGTCATCTTTAGGAGGCGTTAATTTTTCATTAATGAAATCCACGGTGGATAAAAAAACACCCTCCAGTGTATCGTAGCGGTCGTCGTTGATGTCCGGTAGTTCCTTTAATTCGTCGGGCGATGCGTTGGACATGATGTCGAAGTAAAGCTGCTGACATCGCTTCCAATTTAACTGGAGAGTATTTAAACGCCCTTGTAGCACGGGGGCGGTTAACTTTGAAACACCCATCTTCCGTAGATTCGTCACTGTATTCGTGACAGAACGAGCCAAAACTCTGAACTCGTTTACTAGACGATGTATCGGAGCTGTGTTCGAATCGGAGCTCACTTGGGACATGGCGATGATTTATTAAGCTCAATAGTTCCAAAGAAACTGAATGTAATCGTTGATAAAAGTTTTGATAATAGACACAATCGCCTATTGATAGATAACCGTGATGACGTCTGCCACAGACGTATAATGAGGTATGACTGGTGAAGATGAGTTCACTTTGTCAAATTTTTCAAAACTCGATTTATATAATCAGATGAATTTCAAGATTCACGATACTTGGTGAAAATCGAAGGGAAACTCTTAATGAGTTAAACGTAACACGGGTGTATTGGTCTCGTGGATGATTTACTTGTATGAATAATTGGAGTTATTTCGAATTTCACTTCGACGACAAATGTGTCGAACAGAGATATAATACGTATACTCTCTCGTGAGAGTAGAAGAAAAGATGATATGTATCGAAATACACTTTTCGTTTCGACAACGTGTCGAACAAGGAAAGGTGGATGCGAGTACGGTCGTGGTTGACGAAGATGATAAGTTATACGTGGAGAAAAAGAATTTCGTTGCGACAACGTGTCGAACGAAGAAGACAATATCGAACTCTACATGCGTTGAACGCAGAGCGAAAGTACGTACCACTGTACGTAGTATAACGTGCGTGAATGCGATAGTCTATGTGGTCGCTCTGTACGTGAGCTCCTCTGGTGTTGATGCTTGCAGATTTCCGTGTGTGTGTGCCTCACCGATGAGCAGCAATGATACTGTAGAGAAGACGAAAGTCGATGCTGAACTTTGAAGTAATCCAAGATGGTCGAGTTAGAAATTATAACTCGAGTTATAATTCAATGATGAATGTGTTTTTTTTTTTTTCGCACTTTATGTTTCAGTTCACGGCACTGCACCACACCACGATTATGCACAAGATCCCAGGAACTGCACTATCTTTCGATTAACTGATTGACCGTGATAATCGATGGAAAACCTTCGTCTATAACGTCGCGACACGTGGTTATAGATTTTTCACCGATCGAAACGAGATTTTCCGCGAGTAAAGATTGTTTCTTTCGACTGAAATCCGGCTCGAAGGACCAGAATGTGCGAGATTGCACAGCCCTTCGAGCAGTTTTTGTGATTCAGGAGATAAAAGTTCACGAAGAGCCGATATGAGCCGGCTCGGTCGAATTTATAAGAGAGGTATAATTGTTGTAGAGGAAAAGATGGTGGAATTGTATAGAGGAGATGTAGAAATTTTGAGGAAAGATGAGATTAAGGATAGAGTGGACTGTATTGACAGGAAAAGATTGATAGGGGATAACAGAGAGGTGCAAACTCGTTTGATTTCGAATTTTACTCGATAGATTTATTCGATACTCTGTTACCCAAAGATAGGGCGTGACTCGATAGATAGATTCGATAGAACTGTGTCACGTAAGACTTTCGCACGCTTTCTGTTTCTAAGGGCTCGTTACTTGGTTTTCGATGCCCATTAGAATAGAGAGGGGATTTTTCGCGCGTGAATATACGACAACGTAATTCACGTGAGAATCTTCCTCCTCGATACGGAACATGAAGTGAGTATATGTATTTTGTAGTTTAAGAAAAAAAATATACATATATATATATATATATATATATATGGATGAAGAATTCATATTGGAGTATTTTGTAATGAATTGATACCTGATTTTACCTAATTTATGTGAATAAAGCGGTGCACTCAATGAACATTTGAAATTTCGAAATATGTTTTGGACATGCACACCTGTTTTTCTTATAAGCTTCTGAGTGGAAGTTTTTGTATAGATTAAGAGAAACTCAGAGGAATCCAGAAAAATTCGCAGCGAAATAAGCTCAGAAAAATTCAACAGGAACTCAGATGGTTTTATAAATATTCAGAGAGATTCAGAAAGATTCAAGGAAGTTGTGAATTGACCATTTCAGAGGAATTCAGAGAAATCAAAGGAAGTTTTCAAATCCTCAAATTAGAGACCTGTCTCCAAATCTCCCAGGATCTCTTTAAAATTTTCTGAATTTTGCTCATTCATATTCCGAAACTTTCTTCAAATTCACTTGATCACATCTGTATTTCTTTGATATATCTCCTTGATTTCCCAAAATCTCCTTAGTTCTCTATGAATCTCGTAAAATTTTATGCATTTAGATTCCGAAGTTTTCTCTGTAATGGCCTGAATCTCACTGAATTTTTTTGAATTCCTCCGAATCAGTTGAACTAAGCTTCCAAAATTTTCTTCATACTTTTTCAAATTTTCCCGACAATTTCTGGAGTTCTATTGATCCCTCAGAATTTTACTGATTTATAATTCAAATTACTCACTCATAAATCAGGTTGGATTCAGAGAGATTCAGGGAAACTCTTGTAATCGAAGTAACCACAACTCGGAAGAGTTTTAAGTGATTCAGAGAAATTCCCAAAGATTCAGATGAAATCTGAGAGATGTGGAAGAAGTATAGAAGTCCAAACAACAAAAATGTTGAGGAAATCAGGGAGATTCGGAACGATTTCGAAGAATTCAGAGAAATTCAAAGAGATTTGAAAAAAGTTTTGAAATATCAATAACTGGAATTCTAAGGGATTCAAAGGGATTTGGAGTGATTCATATATCAATTTATCATATATAATGACCGCGAATTTTATACTTGGGGATATAATCCTCATATGAGGACATATATGGTTATATACGGAGTTACTCATGGAAAGTTCAGATATTACATATATAATCAAAAACCCATGTAATTTTACCAGCGATTACATGTAATTAGAAACATATATACTTTCAATCATATATAATTATCTCCAATCCCATATATAGTCCTATATATGACTGTAAATGTCCTTATATAAATTTCAACAATATTTATATCAACTTCTATAATCATATGCAGGTCATATATCATCCTCTCTCCCAGGAAAATCTTCATTTCATGTTCCAAACATCGAAGTTTTAACCCATAAATATGAAAAATATCGAAATCTGAGGTTGAATGCTCAGTCACAAGTCATAAACGTCTTTTCTCGGGAATAGTGGCAGACCTCCCGTAAAGTAGGTGTCATTACGAGTATTTAAAAAAAAAATAGCTTCCTATCTCATACGGTTGCTTGGCGCTGGAGTTCTGACGCTTTTTCCAAGGATTTCGCCCACTGTGTGGCGCTTGCCCTCTGAGGATCCAGAATACTTTTGAATCAACCTAGGGTATGTAGAGATTCGCGAGATCAAAAATCCATCTTCAAAAAGCCGTGCCTGCAGTTCATCAAGAGTTTTACAAGTTCTCAATATTTCTGATTGGCGTCGATCAGCAGTTGAACTTCCATATGTTGCTATATCACAAATTACTCAAAGAAGGCCTGACTGATTTTCTTCAAATGAAGGGCGTCCTGACTGAGTCCTTATAGACGAGAATTGCACGTTGGGATGAGCGGATTTTAGGCTCAAAATTTCAGCTTTTTGTTCCACCCTTAATTTTCACATATTCTTTGTGTGAACTATTTTATTCTGCAACTCTTTTTTCTTCGCATCAGTACCATACCTTAATTTTTTTATTCCCTCCTCAATTTCGTCTTCGCCAAGTGCCGCATCTCACTTTCTTATGGTGGCATTCAATTCGGCTCCAAGTACTGAAATTTCAGATTTCAAAGCGTCCTGTTTTGATGTCTTAGCTGTTCTAGATGCAGGAGATTGGTCAATGCAAGATTCATTGTTCCTACAGGTTGGGAAAAAATGTACTAGTATTTTATGTCACCAGCCATAAAATTTAAAAGTTAAAAAAGCTTCATGAGAAGTCGTTTATATATGTATTACAGTTGAAACTTGTTTCCTGTGCTACAGGAGTTGGAGGAAAAAAACGAAATACACTGGCACTGGCAAAACAGAGAGTGGTTCGACCATTTGTATCGCAGTCAGAATATTCCACAGCAGAATATTTCGCATCTTCATTTGTATCGCAGTCAGGATATTTCGCGTGAACCTTATTGTACAAGATCGCCTATAGGGTTCACCCTCCAGTAGAAGACTGCCTCTCGTTATTGTAGCCCAGGCTTTTTGTTCGCTTCAATAAGTCGTACACCCATTGAGTTTCATGTTTTCAATCTAGTTTGGCATCCCACTTGTATCGTCAGAATGTTTGTATACTTATAGTGCACGAAAACTTAGACGTTGCATTAATTATGTTTGGATTGAGAATATCATCAGGATAAGTACCCAGATAACATGCTCTCACGAAGCGACGCACATGGATAAGGATTTGCGCGCAATATGCTTGTACGCTCACGAAGCGACGCACATGGATAGGGATTTGCGCGCAATATGCTTGTACGCTCACGAAGCGACGCACATGGATAGGGATTTACGCGCAATATGCTTGTACGCTCACGAAGCGACGCACATGGATAAGCTTCTGCGGACAAATTGCACGCAAACTTAGGAGGGAGCTTCAAAATGTTATCTGGGTATACTATTCTGCATTATATTTTTTTTTGTATGGTCAGAAAATGGATGGTGTTTGTTCTGTCCCAGTTCAAGTATTTTCCATAACCGTTTGAATAAAATTATTTGTTTCATAGTTATTTGTATTGAGATTTTTACATTATTTTACGTTTATACAACAGATATGATCACTACTATAGAATATGTGACACACGAACGTATTCATCGTGAGTGTGTGTGTGATATGTATGTAAACGATAAGCGATGAAGACAGTATGCCTTTAACCGTACTCGTGTGCACTGCTTATTTACCTCTCCCCTAGATATAGAATAGTGACGACGAGGATGATGACGGAATAGCGTAATTGAGTGAGAATATGTCAAGTGAAATTAAAGGAACAGCATGAATACAATATTTACGAAGAGAACAGTTGCAACAGTTATGTAGATTGAATAAGATAGAATACGAAGCAAGTGAAGATAACGTCAATGATTTACGGAGAAAATTACGTGAATTTGTCAGAGCGAAGATTGACAAAGGACAACAAACCGAAATAATTACTGAAAACGTGCTTGAGGGCAAAATATCAGAATTGAGTGAACAAAGTGCAAAAATGGAGCGTTCTGCAAATGTAGATTTTGATATTTCCAAAAATGATTGGGAAAATGTTCATAGATAGACTAGATCAGTACTTTATAGCAAACAAAATTACAAGTGCAAAAGAAAAACGTGCTGTTCTACTAAGTGAAGTGAATGCAGATACATATGAAGAAATCGCAAAAATATGCAAACCTGCTAAACCTGAGGACAAAACATATGAGGAAATAGTAAAAAAAGTGCAGGACTATTTAAAAACGCCGGGTTCGTTTTTAGTATATAGATATGAGTTCAGGCAAAGGAAACAACTAGAAAACGAAAGTATTAACGAATACGTAGCAGCTTTGAAGGTCATGGCTGACAAGTGTGAATTCACAGATTTGGATAATCAAGTTTTGGGCCAAATGGTATGTGGTTTAAAAAGTGAAGCGATAACGGCGGAAATATTGAAAATGGATACACCCAAATTGGAAAGTGCATTAAAAAAAGCATTCGCATCAGAGACAGCTAACAGAGGAGTGGAGAAAATACAATAGGCAAATTCAAAACATCAGCAGGATGTATATAAAATAAATTATGATAGACCTCTACGTGGAAGACAGAGACAGCGTATTTGGAATGCGAGAGGAAAAGCAGCTAATCATGGTCGTGGAACAATCCCGAAACGTGAACAACAGCAATGCGAGAGCACGCCCTTGTGGCGAACTCCAGGAACATCTACATCAATAACGAGTTGTTATCGTTGTGGAGATTCAAGACATTTTGTTAAGGAGTGTATGTATAGCATCAATATAATTTGTAAGACGTGTGGTAATAAGGGGCATACAAGTACCATATGTAAGCAGAAAAACATACACAAAAGTGATAATCGAAAGCTCTGAGTAGACTATGTAGAGGAATACGATAGTAGTAGTGATTCGGATGAAGAAATTTCACGAGAACTAAGTCATATGATCATCGACAATAAACGTAGTTTACACAGTTTATATGTACTGGGAAAAATAAGATTAGAAGCTCAATATATAAGAGAGTGAATCTATACGAAATCAAAATGGAAATAGATTCGAGTGCTGAGCCTACTATTATCCCATTCGAAATTATGAAACGTACTCTATTGAAAAATGAAAAAATGCATAAACCTGATAATGAATTCAAAAATCACGACGGTAGTATCAATAAACCTATAGGAATGTTTAAGAATATAAATGTGTTTGTAAATAATACTACATTCGAAGCCGATGTATATGTCACGAAATCGAGCGGTCCGCCGATTATCGGTAGGACATGGCTTGAAGCAGCTGGATTACGGCCTTTGTTCAAGGAACTCGACTTACATGCTATGGAAAATAAATATGATGTGAGAACGAATTTGAATTTGATCTTGAAAAAGCATGCCAAATTTTCTGAAGATACAAAGGGTTCTTTTAATAAAGGTAAAATCAAACTAGAATTAAGAGAGAATGCAAGACCGAGATATGGACTTGCCAGAACGGTACCATTTGCTTTAAAAGATAAAATAGAAAAAGAATTGGAGAGATTAGTGAAAGAAGGTACAATCAAATGAATACACTGAGAAAAGTGTATGGGATTGATTACCATTCGCTCTAGTTCTCATCGCGACTTGAGGATAAGAATTGAGTGCTGACTCGCGATTTGGTGATCATTACGATGTTCACCTATCGTTCCTATGGTAACGTAAACATTTTATTGCACTCACTTCGATTTTGAATAGTACTTATTACAATTTTGGAATATCCGTCACCGAATTCCTATTCTTTCTAGTAATAGTTACCGTATACTTCTCTCCGTGTAGAAACGAGTGAATGGGCAACGCCAATAGTACCTGTACTTAAACCAAATGGAGAGGTTCGGATCTGCGCAGATTTCAAAGTAACTGTTAATCCACAACTGAAAACGATTCGCTATGCATCCCCAAATTTTGATCATGCTGTAGCTAAATTACAAACAATAAACAAAAATATGAATAACAGAATAAAAAGATATTCTAAAATCGATTCAAAAGAAGCATTTTTACAAGTACTGGTTGAAGGAAACTCACAACACTTATTAACTATCAATACGCACAAAGGTTTATTTAAATGTAAATATATGATGTATGGTATTTCGTCAGGACCAGGTTATTTTTAAAAAAAATCGAAGAAGTTCTGAAAGGTATCGACGGAACAGCAAGCGTAGCGGATGACGTTATAATAACAGGAGACAATAATGAGCAACATTTGAAAAACTTAGATTTGGTATTGACGCGATTAGAGGAGAGTGGTTTAAAAGGCAGAGTGACGAACTGCGATTTTTTCAAAGATGAAGTTTGTTATTTAGGATATAAATTGCGAAAAAATGCTATTCAAATAGATGAAAAAAAATATGAAGCAATTTTAGGAATGGAAACGCCTGAAAATCACAATGAATTGCAATCATCACTTGTCAAAATTATTTATTATGAGAAGTTATTCAAGGATCGGGCAAGAATTTTAGCACCGTTATATAATTGTAATAAATTTAAGAAATTTATATGGACTAAAGGATGCAAACAGGCTTTCGAAAGAGCGAAAACAGTTTGAAAACAATTGAAAAGAATTACTGTGAATTATAATCCAATGTTACCATTCAAATTAACGTGTGATGCCTCTCCACACGGGCTAGTAGCATGGATAAGCCAGCCGTATGCGGATGGCGATTGGCCAGTAGCTTTTGCATCTACACGATTAACAGCAGCACAAAAAATTATTCACAAATCGATAAAGAAGTAGCAGCGATTATTTTTGGAATAACTAGATTTTATGATTATGTGTTTGGACGAAAATTTATATTGAAAACAGATAATGAACCATTATCGACAATTTTGCACCAGAAAAGGTATACCAAAAATGGCAACAAGTAGATTACAAAATTGGAATTATTTTTATCAGCATTTGATTATGATATCGAGTACATTAACACAAAAGATAATATTGTGGCTGATACTTTATCGAGACGACCCGTAAATCAGGTATCAATGATATCTTAAAAATGGAAGGGAGATTCACATATTCACATTATATTGATACAAATAACTTCACAGGTTTAAATTACAAAGTAGTTGCACGGGAAACAGCTAAAGATGAAACCTCATCCACAGTCAAGCGTATGGTGATAGAAGGATGGCCAGAAGGTAGCATCAGAAACTGGCCAAGCGATTTACAACCACACGCTATACGAAGAGATGAGATTCATTTGGAAAAAGAATGCCTAATGTGGGGTTTAAGAGTTATTGTCACAGCTAAATTACGAGAAGCCGTGATCGAAAAACTACACGAAAGTCATTTCGGAATTGTGAAAATGAAAAGTATGGCAAGATCAGTGATATGGTGGCTTAATATAGATAAAGATTCAGAGGACAAATCCAAATACTGTAAATTTTGTATTGAAACTAAAGATAATCCAATAAGAATGGAATTAACCCCATGGCCATGGCCTAGACAACCTTGGCAAAGAATTCATGCCGACTTTGCGGGACCATACTTGAGACACGGATATCTCGTTGCCATAGATGCTCACTCAAAGTGGCCTGAAATCTTTATAATGAGAAATATGACCACAGAGACGACCATAGAAGAATTGAGAGAAATGTTCACAATCAAATGTACCAAACAATGTAACCAACAAGACTTCTCAGCACCTAAACATCCCGCAACAAATGGGGCGGCAGAAAATTTTATCAAAACCTTCAAGCGCAAAATCAAAGCGATTGTAGCTAGCACAAATGTTAATATAAGAACAGCTGTCAACATGTTCTTATTCTCTTATAGAACAACAAAACGAATGAAACACTAGCGAACTTATTGTTTAAAAGAGAAGTGAAAACACCTTTGTTATTACTACGCCCAGATGCAAGAGATCAAGTCAAAGCGAAACAGTATGATCAAGTAAAAAATTTCAGAGGCAACAGGAAAGATAGTTTCAACGAAGGTTATATAGTAATAGCAAAGGATTTTCGAAAAAACGAACCCAAAATGTAAGAGGCGCAAATTATAAAAAAACTACCCCCCAGAAATTGTATGATCAAATTCAAGCAGGGAGCAGACAATGAACATACGAGATATTATGATCAAATTAAGCATTGGCAAGGAGGGGAGACTGATGAAAATGTAAATATCGAGAGTTTACCGACAGTAACGAGGAAATCAACTAGGTTGAGACAACCAGTAACGCGTTATGACGGTGCTAATTGATATTGAAGTTCATGAAAATGTTAAGGCAAGGAAGGATGTAGAATATGTGACACACGAACGTATTCATCGCGAGTGTGTGTGTGTGTGTGATATGTATGTAAACGATAAGCGATGAAGACAGCCTTTAACCGTACTCGTGTGTACTGCTTATTTACCTCTCCCCTAGGTATAGAACAACTACCCATAGAATCAAAAAGTCAAAAGAAGTTTCGTAAAAAGTTACTAATATATATATCACAGTTGAAACACGTTTTAACTGTGGAATATTTATTGTAAAGACGATTGAGGCTACAAAAGTTGAAGAAAAAAAAGACGATACATTGACACTAGCGGAGCAGAAAATGGTCAGTTATACCTTTCCATGTGATAGGAACAGACACTTCTGTAGTATCATCTTCTGTGTTGGGAAGCACTTTGATATCACCTTCATGCGTGGATGGAGCGTTTCGTACAGTTAGCTACATTCCTCAAGTACAAAAAAGAGACACACATCACCAATGTCCACACATGCGGAAACAGAAACAGATTCATTGGTCTATTATGTTACCAGAACGAAAGCGGCATAAAAATAAGGTATCTTATTCTTACAACACAACGAAATATTGTACAGGGTGTCTACTGACTTTGCAGTTCAAAATTCCAGTATATTTCCAGTATTTCCAGTATAAATTCTGGCAAAATTCCAGTATCAAAATATAAGTCATTGTTAATTCAATCATTTTCATTTCTTCAAGGGTCTTGGACACTTCTAGTGGATATTTAGTAGTAATTGCTGCATATTTATAAAAGCAATAACAAGAATCATGATTTCCACGTACACTGAGAGAAATCGCATAGTTGAATATTAGACAGCTAGGAAATATAGTCACCCTAAATAAAAAAGTCAGTTGCGGTGAATAAATTTTTTTCTCACAGCTAAATATTTTATTTACCGCGACTGAATTTTTGTATTCGTAACAAATAAAAAAGTTTATTCAATGGAAATGAAATATTTAGCTGTGACAAATAAGATTTATTTACCGCAACTGAATTCTTTATTTAGGGGTACTATATTTCCTAGCTGTCTAATATTCAACTATGCGATTTCTCCGAATGCATAAAAGTCGTGATAATATCTTCAAAATTGGGCCATGGGTTAGGATTTTGAGATATTTAAGGACATTTACTCGAAAAATGCATTTTTTGCTACTTTTAAGGTCATATGTACAGGATGCACAAAATTTCCTTGATCTTTCTCTCCAACTATATCATTTTATACCACTTTTCCCCTTCAGAATGAGCTATCAAACGGTTACACTGGTTGGCAAGCAAACCCTCCCTCAAACAAAATTATCATAAGTATGAAGATTTCAACGCCTCGAATCTCCTCTTGGACCCAGAGAAGTGTTTTGATAATACAACAAAATCTATGAATAAATACAAGCCGGCTAAATATATTGTTGGCACACGGAAAAAAATAATTCACTGTGGTAGCTAAAAATTAGCTGTGGTATTAGGTGTGGTGTTTCGTGTATTTGATATTTTTCGCTATGGTAGCTAATTTTTAGCTAACAAAATATCAACCACATCATTTTTTCCGTGCACATGAAAATAATATCAATACAACAGCTCAAGAGGATTCATTCATATAATTTTGCCCTTACGACAAAATTATTTTACTGCGACAACCATTATTATTTTGCTGGAAGGAAGAAATTATTTTGATGAATTTGTTTTGCTTGTTTTATTCATATTATTTTGATATGTTGAAAAAGTATTGAGTCAGCTCGTATTCATCAATAGGATTTTGTGGTGTCAACCAAGTCGTTCTCTAAATGCGTTGTCAGTTTTTTGTTATCACATCTAGATCTTGTGAAATTTTCATATACGTTATATAATATTTTATATATGTTCTGGTAAGTTATGAAATCTGTCCCAACAGATTGAGCATTCACATTATCACCCCTTTGAGGAATATATTGCTTCCTCCCCTGGTGAAAATGGAGCGTTCTGGGAAGAGTTACAAAGACGTTATTAGAGAGTCCTATAAGAGTAATCGAAGGGTCGATTCAAAGTATGAGAAGCGTTTCGGAGGAGTCATTTGGCAGATGTAAAGCGTGCATGAAAGTGAGCCCAAAGAAAGTAAAAAAAAAGAATTTGCAAAGGAGGATCGAACCAAGAACTTCTGAACTCGGGAGAAAGTCCTTTACCGCTAGGCTAACATCGGTGATTGAAAAATTGGAACTCTATTTCCCTGATGAACTGTGTCATAAGGGAATGTGCTTTGAATTCAATCTTTCTCATTGAATTAAAATGATTTTTCGTCCTGAAAGTTTACAAATCAATTTCAATATCCCATGTGTAATCATTAAATGTGCAAAAGAATTTAATTAACTTGCACATATCAAACATCATCAAACTACAGTTCGATAATTCAAAACAATTGTTGTTTAGTAATTATATTGGTAAATGTATCTTGAATACGAATACAATTTCTCAGCTTAACAACTGGTATAAGAGGTAAAGAACGTTGGACGTTCAATGAAATGTGATAGCACGCTCAACCAAATTTGCCTTAGAGTCATTTGGCGGTCGAAACTTTTCACAAACGCTTGTCACTTTATTGCACGCTTTGACGGTGTTTCAAGCACGTTCGATTTTTACCAGGGTCGTAGAGCGAAGCTTTGTGATCGTTTCCGAGGACCGAAAATTTCTTTGTCTCCAAACTCAAAATCTCTTAGACCAAAATGTTCCTCGAAACTCGTCATATTTTTATCATAGTTGTGGACCGAGGTCAGGGTGGCCCTTATTTTATATATGAAAAATTTATTTTCATTTTTCTTTGTCGACAAGAAAAGTTTTCTGTATTTCCCACTCTTTCATTGTGTTGTACATTATGAGGGAGTGCTACAGTATGTTTTAAAGAATTTTTTAAAGAGATTAAGACGGCCCTCACGGCGTTTCAAGTTTAAAACTTAAAGCCCCGTGAGGGCCGTCTTAATCTCTTTAGAAAATTATGTAAAAAATAGCGTAGCACTCCCTCATGGTGTAACACAAAATGAAAGGATGGGACATACAGAAGACTTTTTTGTCTACGACAAAAAATGAATACACACTTTTTATATATAAAATAAGGGCCACCCTAACCGAGGTGATAGTGGTCCCATATAAGTTTCATCCCAGTGGGTTGGAAAATTTAGGAGAAGAATCTTTAGGAATTCACACTGTTTTCCAATACAAACGAGGAAGCCATGTGCCAGTTGGGCAGCGTTTTTTTTCTGTGGAAAAGTTGCCTTGAACCAGGGTACCCAAAGTATAATGTAGGAACTAAAACACGAGTTCTAGCGCCGCCTACCACAAGTCTGCGAACTATAGTTCACCTACACAATGATACCTTATATCCTTGTGCTGACTCATACTGATAGCGCTCCTGACTTGTAAGTGAGCCAAATTTTCTCGTATATATATATCTATATACGTATTTTTTAGGAAATACGTAAAAGAGTAATATTTTTGACTCATAGGCATGATTGATGATAGTAAAAGTAAAATGCGATTAACGATATTGGAGAAATAAATATATCTTGTATAAAATAATTGAAATTGCATTGAAAGTGAGCATGTGAATACACAGATTTTAATGGTTGAAGTCGTTTTGAAAAGAATACAAGAAAGTGTATTTATTATTCAACAAAAATTTATTCCGCACAATTTAAGACATTAAAAATCAATTTTTTTAATTATCTGAGAACATAAAAAAATTAATTTTCCTTTCAGACTTGTGATGTGGAATTTTAGTTCATTACAACAATTCCACATACGGATCCACCGGAATCGTAATTCCAAGTTCCAGAGAAATTCAATCATTGAAAAAATTTATATGCTTTTCCAAGATTTGAACTTCAAGATACCTTGCCTACCTATGGGGAACCTATTCAACCTAACCTAACGCCCTAACCGCATGAGCTAAGCCGACCTATAAAATCCGGGTACGATAAAACGTAAATAAGGAACAAGTCTGATGCAAAAAATAGAGAGGGGATACACGACGATGATAGGTGATGACGTTAGATTCCAAGTCAGGATCGAACTTATAAATATTGGAAACCTGGGATACGAAATTTTGTTTCGTCTGAAAAATAAAGTGTACAATGATGAAGAATACATGAATAAATTATGGGAATCAATTCATGAATAATTCATCAAATGATTAATTAATTAGCAATGTATCATGAATAAATTGATATGCCACGACTGAGAAATCAAGGAATACAAATGTATTATGCATAGATTCGGATAAATGCGGAGAAAAATAACAGGGATTTTGTCCTAATTTATTCGTTTCTCTGTTACAAATACTCTATAAAATCTCAGTGACGAATGGGAAAATGTATAGGTTCCAATGGAATATTTGTACATAATTTCATTGAAAGATACATGTAGTTATAAATGGAGTGTAAGAATCTTACCGTTAGAAGAATTATCTCTCAAATTACAAGCACAGGGAATTCTTTTCATTACCATAAATAACGTGCGACATGAGAAATATTCAATTGATTTTCATTCTTACAAATTGACTGAATAATAATTTGTTCATATCTAATTATTCATGAATTCCTGTATAGTTCAATCAAGTTATTTTCAAGTAATTTTTGACAATCCATATCTCTGATAAGTATCTACCGTGCCAATGTTTCATGGTAGGCAGAGTAAAGAAAACTCACTGCGCTCCCAATATAAAAGTCAATTTCTCTTTCGTCTCAAGTTTTGTGGATACCGACTTCTTGTTCGCAAAGAATTTATTTCAACAAATGGCTGGTCATTTCACTTCATACAGATTGTGGATTGAAGGGATGGCATCACTTGATTTCATTTGATCACTTGAAAAGTCATCAGAGATTTACAAAAGTCATAGCGATAGTACATTCTTTTAGACAATTGGCATGATGGATACTTGATTGTGATGTGATTCCAAAAAATATTTTTACATAACTTCATTGGAAGATACATGTAGTTATGAATGGAGTGTAGGAATCTTACCGTTAGAAAAATTATCTCTCAAATTACAAGCACAGGGAATTGCTTTTATTACCATGAATTACATGCGATATGAGAAATATTCGATTGATTTTCATTCTTACAAATTGACTGAATAATTTGTTCATATCTAATTATTTATAACTACCTGCATAGTTCAACGAAGTTAATTCTAAGTAATTTTTGACAATCTGTCCCTTTTTTGTATCTATCGTGTCAATAGTTCATAGTAATATCAGAGTACAGAAAACTTACTGCGCTCCCAATATATGAGTCAATTTCTCTATCGTCTCAAGTTCCGTGGATACCTACTTCTTATTCGCAGAGCATTTATTTCAACGAAGTGGCTGGTTATTCCACTCTGATTGGGAAAATACTATCATTGAAAAATCATTCATTCATAAAATACTATCATTGAAAAATCATCAGAGGTGTACAAAAGTTGGCCTGAGAATAGATTCTTTCATAAAATCCAATAACTTTGTACCTCTGTCATGCTGTGAAAAAGAATAGAGCTGTTAAACATTGTTTCATTCATGTACTAATATTTTTGAATAATTTTATGTATCTATATAATTTTGTATATATACTATAATTGATCAGTTATAATTATAACTATAATAACTACTACAATACTATTATAATTATAATAACTATGTGACTGGTATCCTTTACAGAACACGACGGTAATGAGTGCTTGATTTCTTGTTTTGGTGACCGAAGTTTTCTTTAGGAGTAGTTTTGTAAAATTAACTGGAATATTTTTTTCCGTGTAACAGCTAGTATTTATCAACCTGAAAATTGAGAAGAGAATTGAAGAATGTTGCTATTTCTACGGCGATTTTCCTCTGCGGCACTACAAATGTCTGCTTCTCCTCACACTTTGGACGTCCTTCTCACTTCCAGCACTATTTGTTGTTTATATTTGTGTTTAATAATTTTTTTCTTGCCGGAGCTTTAAATACCTTCAATCTGGTTGACGGCACAACGCAGACGAATCAAATTTCGCGGGAATTTAACAAACATGGCGGGATCTCAAAACACGGATATGGAACTATACATGTGTTAGTGAGAACATTATCGCCATCTGTGACAAATCGGCGCGTTAGGCGAAACTCAATCCCCCCTTAGGCTTTGGGTACCCTGCCTTGAACATGTGTACTTGGAAGTTTTTGGGGTCGCTGAGTAAGAATATCATGTTAGAAAATTGAAATTTTCATTCCCATTCATCCTGGCAGCAACCTCAGGAAATCTTGGAAATATTACAATCTTGAGGATATATTTCACAAATTCGAATAGTCTTAACTCTACAAGAAAAAAATTGTAGATGACCTATCAATAGCTCATTTTGAAGAGTAAAAGTAGTACTAGATGAGATAATTACAAGGAAAGACCAAAAAAATGTTGTGCACTCAATACATAAATTCAAAAGTGGCCAAAAAACCCATTTTTCGAAGACTCGGCCTCAAATATCTCAAAATTCTGACGTGATGGCCCAATTCTGACTTTAAATTCGAGTTCTACGATGCGCATTACTTCATAAAATGGCGATTTCACACTGTTAGAAATTTCTGCATGAAGCTGCAATCACATCCCCAACAGGACACTCCGTCACATCTCCGTGGTCTCCACGGAGATAGATCGTTTCTACTAGATAGACTACGGGGATGCAACGGAGTGTCCTGTTAGGGATGTGATGGAAGCAATTTCCACTCACGTGATTGAAAAAGTTCTTGAAATTTCAATTACATATGAATGAAAATTCAATTACCAAACTATACTATCGTGAGTGATATATTATAGCAAAAATTGAAAATGCAATCCCATGTGATTGAATTCTCAATTCAATCACCCAGAATTGGGAATTTCATTCACAAATGTACTTGAAAAATGCATGAAATTCAAAGAAATTTTCAACAGTGATTTAAAGGAGGATTTCGTTGCCGACCAGTGAAATCGAATGCATTGAAATGCAAAGCAATGAATGCATTTTTATTTCAAGACTGAAAAATTTTTGTCGTTCATAGTTTGCTTAACTTGAAGATTTTTTCGATTTATTTTAACTGTCAATGGAATCATATTTTTCTTGTATTTTGGTTATACTTATCAGCGAAATAACGCCATCCATATTGGATTTGAAAATTGACTCGAATTTCATTTTGTAAATTCATCCAAATTACCGAATAAAAAAACGATTAAATCTTAGATAAAACAAATCTACCCTTACAATTTATGTACTATTTTTTATGTATGTATGATATAACATCATTTCGTGCAAATGATTCAATTTTATTTATAATCATGGATCCATGTAGTTATGCATACTTATGTTTTCCGAGATGTTTTCAATCCCCATATCAATAATGCTTGAAAATCTTTCTGATTGTTAAATGTTTTGTTACGTGGAGTTTAACTAAAGTAAAATTTATAAGAATATTATTATGAACTACGTAGTTCAAGAATGGTATTCATCTGAATATCTTTAGTGTTATCAATATTTGATTCTGTTTTGTAGTGATGACTATTCTAATAGAAGTGTTATTTTATAGATAATTTAGTTAGCACCAACAGAGACATCACGCATTAATGGGTTCATAAGCATATTTTTTAATCAGCATAAGGAGAAATCATGATGACTATGATATTATCCTATGGAATGTTCAGAAGATCGTTATTCAATAGTTTCATTTGAGGGTTCTAGGGATAATATCCATATCACGTCTGAATTATTCTTGAGCTACTTCAGCCGATTGAAGTTTGATTCGTTCATCGGACCGAAATGAAAATCAAAACTTACAAAACCTGACGAATTATTATCATTATTATTCAGTTCTTCGAATTGGCTCCCTGGAACTGGATCATTTGGAGAATGTAATGCAAGATTTCAGATCTCTAATAGCTGAGTATTCTGTCAATCGATCAATAAGTCGCGCTAATTCGTTTCGATAAACAATTCGGACTTCAGTCACATGCTACTTCAATCTTTTATAGCAAGAGAACCGTGTCATTTAATGAGAGGACTCGAATCGATATTTTGAACCCAAATAATTTTGATCGAAAACCATTTATAACATGGAATGAATTCAATGTATGTAACATACAATTAAGACGTTATATTTCATATGAAACCTTGATCAAAATAGCTCAAAAGTTGAGAAAAGTTTTTTTTTTTTTTTAATAAATATCCGTTTTGCCTGGAACCCACAATAGTATTCATATGGCGCTTTAAAACTGCATATTTCAACTCTTGAAACACTTGAATCTAAAGAGATGAAACCAGTTGTAAAACGATTGTAGGTATACAAGGGTCATCATAGATGTTTGATAATAAACTGAGCAATTCATTGTAAGATTATACGATTGAGGTGTTGATCGATTGAAACGATGAATTGTTGTCTGGTAATTAATTCATCAATTAATCGGTGAATTCCAGTTTGATTTGTTCTTTTTTATTGGTAGATTACGTTAATCGTTTTTTCGGTCAATTGATGAATTTTCATGAACAAGATATACAAGTGAACAAGAGGTTAGCGATCTTGTGAGTCACGCTGATAGTGTTTGAATCTATCATCAATCATCAACATCAATTCAGATATGGAGTTTTGGAAATTATTTATGGTAGAAGGGTGCAACTTACCTGAGTAAATTCGAATTTTCCGCGAAACGGTTTGTTACCACAGTATACTTCTTCTGAAATGCGTGAACGATGCTGTCTATAGCTAGAGTGCATCACATATCACGTGATGTTTGGTTTCGTACATTTCGTACCCAGTGACCTTCTGATAGTACAAGCAGCGTCCCTTGCGGGCAGATTGATAAATAACGAGCGGTGAAGAATCGTTACGTGCATTTTGTATCAAGTTGCACTCCACTGATGGCGCTGCCATGCGGTCACACAGAGTACCTATAATAAGAGTAGCGCCAATAGACTCGAGAGTGGTGAGGGAAATGCCGCTACCGACTACCGTCATGTTGGGGGATATGATTGTGTACCATGTGTGATTTGTGTATGTCCGTGATTAATGTGGGTGAGTCACGCAGACAGTAACACACTACGATACAACGATAGTACTCACACAATCGCATACCCCAACACGGCGCCTGTTGGCGCTACTCTTATTAGCTAAGTTCGTTTACCGATGTCCCAAGTTACCCCAACTCGCTCCAAGTATTTTGGATTCGCTACTTCCAGTTTAAGCAACGAAATGATTGGTTTGGTACAAGTTGGAGCAACTCAGGGCACGTAGAACGAACGAACCTATCATACGTACTCTAGTCACAAACTTTTTCTCACGTATATACTGGCACAAACTCTCCAAGTTTTCTGGGTTTCCTGATTGTTCTTTTACTTGGTTGATGAATACGTGTGGCGTTAGTTCAAAAATGTGCACCGAGACAGGACACAAACGGTAGACCCTCATAGTCCCGAAAGTTAATTTGCCCGAAGTTGCAAAGTCTCGAAATTCATATGCCCGGAAGTGCATTAATCTTAAGGTTTGTTGTCTAAACGATAAACCACATCATTTTCTGTGATTTATAATTTGGAATAATGCACTCTCTGAACAGCAAACCTTTGGATTACTGCACTTTCGGGAATCTGAAATTCGGGATTTTCCACATTCGGGTAAATGAACTTCCGGGACTGTGAGGGTCTACAGACACAAACATCTCAAATGAATTGTGGAATATTAACTCTTCAAGAACTCTCTTAGAATACAACAAGTTTTTGAAGAGTTTCAAAAAGAATCCCTTTCGTCAGACATTTGCGAGTTCTGTTGGAATTCTCATAGCGATTTCCACTGATTGCACTCAGTGCGAACTGCCCTATTGTTATGTCTTTTTGACCCGTAATCATAATAAAGGATAGAAACTCTTTGAGGATTCTTTATATTCTGAGAGTTTTTGGAGAGGTCTTTTTCCGAAATTCATTCTGGATTCTTGTGTGCTGTCTGGGCAAGAATGTCAATGCCACTGCCACAAACTCTTTTCAGAACATTCAAGTTTTATTCCCTCAGGTTATCGAAATCATCTATGAGAAACACATGTTATGACAATCGCATCTCAGTGTATCATATGGAAAACTTATAATCATTATGAATACCTCAAATACATGGATTGATGATCATATGAAAAACTTATAATCATTATGAATACCTCAAATATATCGATTGATGATGAAAAAAGTAATTGATAAATCCATGACTGAGCGCCTTGAAGATTTTTGTTTGATAATCAATCTGCTCCGTTCGATCTAAGGTGTTCTAAGTTGCCCCAGCCTGCACCAAACCAGTCAATTCATTTTATAACTAAAAGAGCCAATCAAAAATATCCGGAGAAAGTTGGAGCAACTTGAAATACCTTTACACGAACGAAGCTCATGTATAGGAAATGAATCTTGCACAAAACTTTTTTTATCAACTATTCAGATTTGTGCCTTTATAAGAATCTACCAATGGATAAGATGCCCTTTTAATCAGTAAATTTTCCGGCAAACAAACCTTTCGTACCATTGAAATACCTACCAAAAATAAAAACAGTTTTTAGAAATATTTTTTGAAATTTTTCCAGAATGTGATAAAAAATTCAAGTATAATTCCAGTATTTCCAGTATTTCCAGTATAAATAAGAAATTCAAGTATCATTCCAGTATCTCCAGTATTTCCAGCATCAGTAGACACCCTGTTGTACTATAAAAAATAAGTCACTCAACCTATGCAGTAAATAGAATATTGAAAACGTACATTAAATAGGTTATAATCTCCGATCACACTTCAAAAACATACGAATAATATAAAACTATCCCAAGCATTCAACAAAATACACTCAGAATACTCACCTTTACGAAAAAATTGAGGAGACGAGCGCTTTTCTTAGTCCCAATCTGACAAAGCTCCTCCCCAGATAGCACAAGAGTTCTGAAAGAATTATATACGAATACATTGTAGTCGTTATGAACTTTTCTGGGACTTTTGTGTTATCTGGGTATTTTGAACAGTGTGAGACGCTCCAACTCCTTTGGATTCTTTTTGTACTCATCCCTCGAAGGCACGCACAATTCATTTGTCTTTTTTTGTATTACCTGCATTGACGAGGAGTTCTTGTAACATCTAATGAATGCATTATACAGTCGATCGTACAACGACATTATTGTATCAGCACAAACTCTCGTCGATTTGCTTGGCAACTACACTGCACTACTACAAACTGTTAGTTTTCAATCAGCTGAAGTCTCGGTATATGTGTATCAGTGCTGCCGCCCGCCAGTTGTAAAAGCGCGCGATTTCCTTTAGAGGATATCGACTACATGACGAAAATCTAAGCCCCCCAGCCCCTTCCTGTGACCAAGCGGTAGAGTATCGTGAGCCCTAAAACTATATGTCCGAATTTCAGATGCCTGAAAGGCTATATGCCCGAATGTCCGTAAGCCCGAAGTTGCATAACCCCGAATAAGAAATTATGAATTTGAATATAAATCAATTATTAGATACTTTCATGCAATTCGAAAGTGAAATGTGCTTCTGTTCGTGGTCTATCAATGCTTTAAATCATATGAAAGTATCTAATAATTGATTTATACTTGAATCAGTGATTTCAAAATGCGGGAGCTGGTGGCACCCACCACGCGGTCGGTGGGACACTGATACTGTTTCACCACGTGTCCGTGTGGACAGAGAAAGTCTATATTCTAGACTTTCCTTCTTTCTCATACGGACGCACGGTGAGACAGTGTTAGTGTCCCACCGACCACGTGGTGGGGGCCGCCAGCTTCCGCATTCTGAGATCACTGACTTGCATTCATAAATTTTTTTCGGGGTTATGAAACTTCGGGCATATAGTCTTTTGGGCATCTGAAATTCGGACATATGGTTTTAGGGCTTATGAATTTTAGGGCTCTACCTGACGAAGCTTGGTACTTTGAAGACCCCCCGCCCCCCTGCACGGGTCACGTGGTATGGGTATCAAACTAATCGATCTGAATTCAATCACATTTATAGGAGGTTCATGGAAAGTGCAACGTATTTTTACATCGGAATATTTTCTCATGCGGGATAGTTTCAATCGTATATACACTATCGGTCAAGAGTATTCGAGCACCTCTCGAGAAAACGCGAAATTCTCAAAGTTTCATATCTCAGCCGGAAATTATCGTACATTCAAAAATAAAAAACCGTTTTGAAGGGTGAAGTGTGCTCTTTCAAGAACTCTTAGTCTCACTCACCCCACTGCAGTTCGTTATTAACCGCGTTCGGTTGAACTTACTACTTTTTTCGATTTTTTTTTCGACTTTTCAAACCTTTGCATGTTTTTGGGTGATTTTTTCTCGAGAAAATGGGATCATATATTCAATAGAGCATAGATTCAGCTTCAAAATGATCTCTTATTTTTCTCCCTCGGATCATTCCTTTCAGAGTTATGTCCTTTTTTGTGAAAAAAGTGGATTTTCAGACAAAGTGCTGTAACTCTGAAAGTATCGTTCCAGTCAAAAACTGTTACGGGGAAAAAAGTTTCGTTTCAACGTTCTCCACATGCATAAAAATTTTGGGAATTATTGAGGCACATTTAATTTCCGCCACTTCTCTCATCTTTGGTGGAACACCTTGCAGTCTCAGGATCGTCAATCAATTCAAATATTCAACAGAGATAATCGTCAGATCAGTCCACAGTGGTGAAATTTTTTTGTCCATGCAAAACGATGCATTCATCGTGAAAAACTATCGATATTCATTTATCGAAACAAACAAATGATAAATTTCATATGCAACTGCTTCATGCAAAACAATGCGTTAATCGTGATAAATACAGGCTAGCCTCCTATAACGCGACTGTTTTATTCAATTATAATTCTACGGGTTATCAGTTATGCCTAAAACCCGCGAAACAAGTCAAGAAACACGTGCTGTGATAGTGGCATTACGTGAAGAGGGATATTCTTTAAGAGAAATTTCGAAGAGAGTCGGTGTAACTAATTCGACCGTATTGTATACCCTGGAGCGATACCAAAGTACAAAATCGAATTCCAATCGGGCTCGATCTGGCAGGTCGTGAGTTACTTCGAAAGAAGAAGATAAGTTTTTGCGTATTCAAAGTAAACGACTAAGGATGAGAACAGCACCTGACTTACAACAAGAACTGAATGCAACTCGTGATTCCCCTTTGTCTGTCTCAACCGTTCAACGTCGTCTGCGAGGTTCTGGTCTCATGGGACGTATTGCTGCGCGAAAACCTTTATTACGTAAGCAAAACAAAATTAAACGTTTGAATTGGGCTCGCGCACATTTAAGTTGGGGCATAGAAGAGTGGTCGAGAGTACTATTTACGGACGAATCAAAATTTGAATTATTTGGAACGAAACGTCGAGTTCACGTCCGTCGAATGAAAGGTGAACGAATGCTTAATCAATGTGTAACACCCACAGTGGAACACGGGGGAGGATCAATCATGATATGGGGGTGTTTTGGAGGACCAAAAGTAGGTGATTTATTCAAAATTGGAGGTATTTTGAAGAAAGAGGGATATCATAGTATCTTAAAAAACCACTCATACCTTCTGGAAAGAGGTTAATTGGAAACGGGTTCATTCTGCAACAGGATAACGATCCCAAGCATACTTCCAAATTGTGCACGGGATACATACGGAAGAAGGAAGACGCGCATCAGTTGCAGATTATGGACTGGCCTGCTCAATCCCCAGACCTCAATCTCATAGAACTGTTGTGGGATCTCGATAGAGATGTGAGGAAAATGAGACTAACGAACAACCAGGAACTATGGCAATATTTGCAAACATGTTGGAGTCAGATATCTCCTATGACATTGGAGAAATTATTATTGAGGATGCCGAGAGTCTGCAAGGCGGTGGTAAAAGCAAGAGGTTGCTATTTCGAAGAATCTGCAATTTGAAATCAGAATTTGAATTGATTCGAATTGATTTTGAATTTTAATGTTGATTGTATACATATGTACATATTCTGATTTAGAAATATAATTTGAACAAGAACAATCTGATTTCCCAATTTTATGATAAGCATGCTCGACTGTTATAATTTATCCTACACGGTTTATTTTGAAATTTCCGGGATTTCATATTCACAATCACTGGCATTCTGACCACGAAATTCACGTCACTATGGAGTTCCCAACAAAACATAATTATAACATGGATGTACAACAAAGAAGAAAAATGTTCACCACTGTAGACTCATCTAACGATTATTCTTTGTTGAATATTTGAATTGATTGATGATCTCGAGACTGCAAGATATTCCACCAAGGATGAAAAAAGTGGCGGAAATTAAATATGCCTCAATAATTCCCAAAATTGTTATGCATGTAGAGAACGTTGGAACGAAACTCTTTTCCCGTTAACAGTTTTTGACTGGAACGATACTTTCAGAGTTACAGCACTTTGTCTGAAAATCCACTTTTTTCACAAAAAAGGACATAACTCTGGAAGGAATGATCCGAGGGAGAAAAATAAGAGATCATTCTGAAACTGAATCCATGCTCTATTGAATGTATGATCTCATTTTCCCAGGAAAAAATCACCCAAAAACATGCAAAAGTTTGAAAAGTCGGAAAAAAAATCGAAAAAAGTTGTAAGTTCAACCGAACGCGGTTGATAACGAACTTCAGTCAGGTGAGTGAGACTAAGATTTCTTGAAAGAGCACACTTCACCCTTCAAAACGGTTTTTCATTCTTGAATGTACGATAATTTCCGGCTGAGGTATGAAACTTTGAAAATTTCGTGTTTTCTCGAGAGGTGCTCGAATACTTTTGACCGGTAGTGTACACATAAGTTATATTATAACATATTATCGCGTACGTAATGGGAAATTCAATCAATCATTTTGGAAACCTTGAAGTTTTGAATATAAGAATCAACAAATTTCTATTCTGAAAAGCAACTTTTAGCAGCATTCTACGACATTTTCAAAATAAACATGGCAACAACGGAATGTGAAACCGTCGCGCATATTTATGAATTTTTTACAAGGAATGAAGAGTGATTTCATCGTTAAATTTGTATTCACGGCGCTATTCCACGTAAACACTACAGTGTCACGTCCAGAAATTTTGTTTAAACAAAATATCTTCAATTGGCAAGAATTAGAATTGAAATTCATAGAAGAATTTCTTCACTAATTCTGATTGATAATGAATTGACTGGGAGAAGCGGAAGGTGAGGATAAGCGAATAATTATGAGAAGTGATTTGTATAATCAAAATATATTGAAAAAAAATATTTTTTCCCACACCTGCATGGAAAATTGATGTTTTCTGACCTATTTTTAGAGGAAAAAGTGCTGAATTCCAAGCGAATGTGTCACAGCGGGAGGGAAATACAAACCATCTTTTCGTGCTGAAATATGCATATGAATATTTTATATGCAATTAAACAGATGATTTCCACTTTCCTTGCAGTTGTGGGAAAAAATAGTATGTTCACCTCGGGGAGAAGTGGGACATTCCCACTTTCCCCCCTTGATGAACAATATACTAATAAGGGTTGAAGAAATCAAAAATAATGAAGATTGATAAATTCAATAAATCCTGATACGAATCTCCAAAATATTTTTGTGACAAAATTCCTCGCCTCTCTCTCACAGTAAATTCAATTAAATCTATTTCTTCAATGCTTAATCCACTATATAACTTCCAATAGCGTTGACAACAATCGCAATCTAAAAATTCTTCATTTGTTCGGATGCATTCTGAACACCTTTTGGGTGAAGATGGTCTAGTGGAATTTTTAGATTGTTCATGTTGGTGAGGAATATTTTCTAAAGGTGGTTTCGACGGTCCTTCTGCCTAACTGATTACATTTTCTTGCGGAATCAGTTGAAGAGCTATATGGTATTCTTCCAAGGTTTCTTTATATTTTTCATTCAGCCTCCTAATCCCTTTCCTTATGGAACATAATGTTTTATTCCACAAACGTTCCCCATGGGTGTTCATCACCTTTTGTTTCCTCAAGCTTCGATCCCTGTAGGTTTTGAAATCCTTCAAGATTTCAGAAATGGTTCGCGTCACTGGAGAGGAAATTTGAGAAGGAGTTAAACCAATCATCAATATTCAAGATTGGGGGGTAATGAATAAAATTAATTGATCAAGGGAAATTTTAAATTATAATGATGAAAACATAATTTAATCGGATATCAAAGATATAGGGTGAGGGTTTCAGGGAAATGTCATATAGGATACCACCCCGAGTAAAAAAATGTAAATCAAAAATTGATAAAAAAAATATCACTCGGTGATCACGTATGAGATGATCACCAAGTGATGCGAATAGTGAGACTGCAGAATCTTCTTATCATCATTTTTAGATCAGTAAAGCAGCTTAGTTTAGTCGAATTTTGTGAAAATCATAAGATGGTTACCACAAACACTTTATTCGAAAATCATCCAAGAAGAATCTACACTTGGAAAATGCCAGGAGATACAGCAAGATACCAAATTGATTACATATTAGTGAAACAAAGATTTAGAAACCAAGTGAAAAACTGTAAAACTTATCCCGGTGCAGATATAGATAGTGATCATAATATGTTGATGATGAAATGTTCTCTGAAATTCAAATCTCTGAAGAAGAAAAGGAAAATGCAGAAAAGATGGAATTTGAAGAACCTCAAGCAAAAACAAACACATGAGGCATTCGAGAAAATGTTGGATGAAAAATTGGGAGATCAAAAAGAGAAAGACTTGGGAATAGAGAGGAGATGGACAAAGATGAAGGGGAATATAAGAGAATGTGCGGATAAGATTCTGAAGAATGATGGAGTAGAAGCTAAAAACCCATGGATAACGGGAGAAATTTTAGAATTGATAAATGAAAGAAGAAAATACAAGAATAATGATAGCCAAGAAGGCCAGCAACGATACAAATCATTGAGAAATGAAATAATCAGAGAATCAAGGAAAGCAAAAGAACAGTGGTTAGAAGAGAAATGTCAGGAAATAGAAATAAGATTGCATTTAGGAAAAATAGATGAAGCATATAGGATTATTAAAAGATTTTTCGGACAAATGAAATCTAGAAGCAATAAGATTAGAAACTCTCTAGGACGACAATTGATAAAAACGGAAGAGAAAATAGAACAGTGGATCAATCATTTGGAAGACTTGTATAGAGGAAACGACGATATAGCACTATTGGAGAAGGAGGAGGATGTAGATGAGGAAGAATTGGGAGATTCGATATTGAGATCAGAATTCGACAAGGCTTCGAAAGAATTGAAAAATAATAAAGCGCCAGGCATAGATGGCATAAGTGCGGACCTTATAGAAGCCTCCAGTGAAGGAACTCGCGACGCACTGTTTGAATTGATTAGAGATATGTACGAAAAAGGAGAAGTACCGGAAGATTTCCAAAAGAATAAAATTGTCGCCATCCCGAAAAAACAAGGGGCAGACAAATGCGAGAACTACAGAACGATCAGTTTAACTTCACATGCTTCGAAAATACTGACCAAAATTATATACAGGAGGATGGAAAATAAAATAGAGAGTAGATTGGCAGAGGATCAATTTGGTTTTAGAAAAAATAGGGGAACGCGAGAAGCAATCTTAGCACTCAGGGCAGTAATAGAGAAAAGGATAGCGCTGAAGAAATCTGTGTACATAGGTTTTGTAGAAATACAAAAGGCTTTCGATAATGTGGACTGGGAGAAGATGTTTGCGATCCTGAAGGAGGTGGGAATAAATTATAAAGATAGAAGAATAATATACGAATTATATAAGAATCAAAGTGCAATAATAGACATAGAGGGTCAGGAAGGGGAAGCACAAATAAGAAGAGGGGTGAGACAAGGATGCTCATTATCGCCACTGATGTTCAATTTATATATAGAAGAAGCAATGAACGAAGTGAAGGAGGAAATTCAATCGAAATTACAGATTCAGGGAGAAAATATAAGTATGTTGAGATTCGCGGATGACATAGCTATATTGGCCACGAGTATTACTGAGTTAGAAAATATTCTCAACACCATGAGAACAATATTATTGGAAAACTATTGTATGAATATAAATAAAGACAAAACAAAATTCATGATGTGTACAGCAGCGAAAACAGCTAGAAGAACGAGAATCAAAACAGATACCGAGACAATTGAACAGGTGAAAGAATTCAAATATCTAGGAAGCATAATTACAGAGAACGGCGAAAGCGAAAGAGATATAAGAGCAAGAATAGCACAAGGGAAACAGGCTTTTTATCAAAAGAGACAGTTATTATGCTCAAAAAATATAAGCTTGGGAGTAAGGAAGAAATTCTTGAAAAGTTACGTTTGGAGCACAGCATTATATGGTTGCGAAACTTGGACAATGGGGAAAACTGATCAACGAAGACTTGAAGCTTTTGAAATGTGATGTTATAGGAGGATGCTCAGAATAAAATGGATAGACAAAGTCAAAAATGAAGAAGTACTCGAGCAGATAAATGAAGAAAGAAATCTTTTGAAACACATCGTGAAAAGGAGAAGCAATCTTATAGGACACACATTACGGCATGAGAGTTTATTGAAAACAATATTGGAAGGGAAAATGAATGGTAAAACTGGTAAAGGTAGACCTACAGCAAGTATGAAGCAAATCGTACAAGACAAGGGATGTAGTAGATATGTAGAAATTAAACGTTTGGCGGATAATAGACAGGGGTGGAGGGTTTCATCAAACCAGTCGTAAGACTGATTACTTCATTATGATGAAAGCAGCTTACTCCGATGAAATGTCAATGTGTGTGCGTGATCACTTTCAAATCTGATCATGATCATTCGTTAACCGTTCTTATCAAGTTTTGATCTACGAATGATCTGAACATGATCACTTCAAGATCACCTTGATATTCGTACTATTTGCCGCAGTATCAATGAGGACAAAATCATTCGAATATGTTATTTTGTCTGTTATTGGTATGAAAACTATTGTGGCTTCTTCATTCTCTAATATCATGTAGTTCCCTTCAAGAGATCTGTAGTTGATTACACTCAGATCAACTTCCTTTCTGACTTCCACTATGCCTGTTGAAATCTTCATCGAATGAGATCAAAATATTGCTCAACACATTAATCACAAATAATGGAAATAATTTTTATTATTATAATTCTAGAAACAATATAATGTCAAGAGATCTCAGTACATTATACCGGCAAATAAAAGTAAGTAGTAGTTTTATCAATTATTCCATGCCTATTATGTTAGGAGGTTCAATTACATAGGAGGTATCCTGGTTCCGAATTTCCATGAAACAGAAAATTTCAAAATGATTTTCAACATCCAATAAAATCATTTCAGGGGTTTCTGTGCACGTATATCCAAATTGGAGAGGAATATTCTCTACAAGGGATAAAGGAATATTATGGTGATTGTATTTTTTCACAATCGCAAAACGTTTTATGCCACATTCAGCAGTGTTCAAACATGAACCTGAGCAATCGCAAACATATACACTCTAAGAAATGATTGTGGAATTTTCCCCCAAAAAATGGTGGCAGCAAAGTTCCTCCACAAATGGGGAATTTTTCACCATCATTTGGTCGACTTTTCCTTCATTTATGGAGGATTCAACGCCCAAAAAACAAAATAATTCCTCAAAATGATGGAAAAATCCCTCATGTTCGATGAAAAAACAATTCCCCCACGATGAGGGGACGAAATCCACCAACAGTGTGAAGGAAAACTCCCCACATTTTTTACAGTGTACTTGAACGAAGTATAAAATGATTTCAATGCTAGTAGCGCCGTTATTGATGTATTTTATACATGAAGAGTTAGTCTTTAACTTACGATGATATGGAGAAGCTTCCAAAAGCACATTGTTCTTCAAAATTCTATGAGAAACATGACAGTATTTGATAGAAATTCCATTTTCATCCAAAACTTGAGTTATAATTTCTGGTAAAGTATGGCATTTTTGTGAAGAACCTACTATTTGGGTCTGTTCAGAAACTGACTGTAATTTACGTTTTCTGTTGAGTTTCATCAATTTTTCACAATATTCATGGACTGCTGATTCGTTTGATATGAATATGTTTCGATAATTTGTTGTTGATATAAACATTGAGATTGAAGCACAGATTTGTAATGCAGCATATCTTGTTCCATGGACAAAATTTTTCAATTTTCCATTCAAATCTTCATACATGAAACAAGACGTCATAAACAAAGGTCCAAATTTCCTCACAGTCAAAGCTAAGTGGCGTAATTGATGGATGTTCGCAGTCATACAATCTTCTCCATATAAATCACTAAATCGTAATACGAATTTATCCAATAGGTATTCAGCTGCATCAATTTTTTCTTAAGAAATGCTCTCCTTATTCAGAAGATGGTATTTTGATACTGTAAATTTGTTAATTAATGAAATATTGAATTATATCGAACCTTCCCGGCAAAACGGCGTAACCACCGGTTGATAAATTTTTTTTTGCATTTTTGGAATTCTTATTAACGATTCTGAAATGTCTTTTTCGTCCCCTGTAAATTTGACATTTTGGCGGTTACGCTGTTTTACCGGGAAGGTATCAATATATTCAAGAAATATAGAATTGAAATATGTTAGACATGTTGACCGAATCAAATTAATTCACTTCTAACAATCCTTACTCATTGTCAGAGTCCTCATCGTAATAATAACCCTTACTCCTTACTCAGAATCCTTATCGTAAGAGTCATAACCCTGAGAGGTCCAATAAACTTACAAATATCACTATTGTCAATATATGAAATTTGAAAATGATATAACAATATGATTTTTACAGGTTGTTGGTTGCTCTGGAGACTTGAAATCTCCTTCCGCAAGATATTTTGTGATTGAGGAGTACATCATAATCATCAATCTTTTCGATGTAAGTAGAACTATATATATGTTCTGTTGTACAAGTATGATTATTATTTTCAATTCAAGGTTATTTTAGAATTTGACGAATAGTAAATATTGAAATACAGGGCGTCCCATTTGAAACAGGACAGCTGAATAACTCTTCAGGGAATGGAGGGGGAAAAAAATTGTTCAGGTGAAAGTTGTAGGGTTCGAAAGGGGCCATAAGATGGTGACCTTGAATTTGACCTTGAGGTCAATTTTGAGCATAATTGATGGTCAAAGTATGTTTTTTCAAATGGAAAACCCTACGTTCGACCTCAGAAATGAAAGAGCGGAAAATTTTACGTCCGAATATGTTAACATATCAGGTCATTTAGAGGTCATTTGAAAGTCAAAAAACCATTTTTTATGGATTTTCACGGAAAAGCCTCAAACGAGTGGTTTCTCTGACCACAGTTATTAAAGTTAGAGTGAAACCCCACGTTTCGACCTTGAATTGAAAGTAAACAAAACTAACCTTCAGAGTTTATTCTTCATATCAGTACGAAAATGATCATTAAGAAGTTTTCATCGTTTACGGTGTAAGTGCGGGTTCTAAATGGTTTATTCACCTAAAGAATGTGTTGATATTTTAATGATCTTGGGTGAGTGTCGCGGAGTGTATCAAAGAGCGTCACGATTGTACAGAGAGCGGTTTGGAGATCGGCAGCATCATCCTTCTCCAGAAGTCATTCGCCAAGTTGAAAGAAATTGTCGACAAGGAAGGATTGGTCAACGCCGAAACAATCAAGGTTTCAACCTTAATGGCCCTCGATGCGTTGCTGTTTTAGCAATAATACACATGAATCCTCATGTTAGTTTACGTGATATTGAACGCGATTTGGGTATTCCACGCAGTACGGCACACAGAATTCTACAAGCTGCTCAATATCATCCGTACCACATCACACTGACCCAAGAATTATCTCAACAAGATATGCAGAATCGGGTTAACTTTCGCCATTGGGCTTTACAGAGGTTGAACGAAGCGCCCGATTTCTTTCGATATGTTCTTTTCAGTGATGAATCAACGTTTCAAAGTACTGGCTTGTTGAATCGTCACAATAGCCACTATTGGTCAGCGCAAAACCCGCACTGGACTCAACAAGTTGATCATCAGCATCGGTGGAGTATAAATGTTTGGTGTGGAATTCTAGACAATCAAGTTATTGGGCCGTATTTTTTTGATGGAACTGTTAACGGTCCTAATTATCTACAGTTTTCACAGAATGAATTACCAGTTCTCATGGAAGATGTGACATTAGCAACTAGGCAGAGGATGTGGTATCAGCAAGACGGTGCACCACCACACTTTGCTCGATGTGTGAGGGATTATCTAAATATCCTTTTCCCCAATCGTTGGATTGGTCGAGGTGGATTTGTACTGTGGCCGGCAAGATCTCCTGATCTCACCCTCCTAGACCTTTATTTGTGGGGTTACGTAAAAAATGTCGTTTATACCAACCGACCAACAACACCTGTGGATCTACAACAACGCATCAGATACGCAATTGCGAATATTCGTGCAGAAGTTTTTCAGTCTGTTCTTGGAAACTTTCGACGCCGACTGGAGTTATGTATTGAAGTAAATGGCGGTCAATTCGAACATCTCCTGCAATAAGTGTGTCTCACCCGTCAACAGATATGTGCCATCTGTAATTATAAAACGACGAACTGGAAAAATAAATAATTTTTTAATTATTGTTTCAAATTTGGCATTCATTATCGTTCTCAAGGTCGAATTCAAGGTCGAAACGTGGAGTTTCACTTTAACTTTGATAACTTTGGTCACAGAAACAACTCGTTTGAGGCTTTTCCGTGAAAATCCATGGAAAATGGTTTTTTGACTTTCAAATGACCTCTCAATGACCTGATATGTTAACATATTCGGACGTAAAATTTACCGCTCTTTCCATTTCTGAGGTCGAACGTAGGGTTTTCCATTTGGAAAAACATACTTTGACCATCAATTATGCTCAAAATTGACCTCAAGGTCAAATTCAAGGTCACCATCTTATGGCCCCCTTCGAACCCTACAACTTTCATCTGAACAATTTTTTTCCCCCTCCATTCCCTGGAGAGTTATTCAGCTGTCCTGTTTCAAATGGGACGCCCTGTATATACGAGGGTGGA
Source organism: Gonatopus flavifemur (assembly GCA_018340375.1). Classification (NCBI taxonomy): domain Eukaryota; kingdom Metazoa; phylum Arthropoda; class Insecta; order Hymenoptera; family Dryinidae; genus Gonatopus; species Gonatopus flavifemur. The sequence continues at coordinate 56,589 of JAFFJZ010000146.1, forward strand.
TTGATAAGTTTCCGGCCTGACCAAGAAAAACAACGTTTTTAAGAATTTTTTTTTTTTTATTTCTCAACATAATCTCCTCATAGCTCCTCAAAATACCCATTTACAGCTTCGATTACTTCTTCATTGTCCGCAAATCTCTTACCGCCAAGCCATTTTTTGAGGTTAGGAAACAGATAATAGTCACTCGGGGCTAGGTCTGGAGAGTAGGGAGGGTGCGGCATTAATTCAAACTTCAGATCGTTGATTTCAGCCATCGCAACGATTGACGTGTGCGCTGGTGCGTTATCGTGATGAAACAAGATTTTTGTCTTCGCCAAATGAGGTCGTTTAATTTTCACTTCGTGGCTCAAACGTTGCAATAAGTCTGCGTAGTATTGACCAGTGATAGTTTACCCTTTTCAAGGTAATCAATGTATATAATACCTCTTGCATCCCAAAAAACAGTAGCCATAACCTTGTTCGCCGAAAAAATTGTTTTTGCCTTCTTTGAAGTTGGTTCCCCTGGTCCAATCCACTGTTTAGACTGTTCTTTGGTTTCAGGAGTGTAGTGGTGGACCCAAGTTTCGTCAACGGTTACGAATCGACGGAAAAATTCGCTTGGATTACGCTTATACAACGCCAAATTGGCGGTAGAAATGTTCTTTCGAATCAATTTTTGGTCGACTGTTAGCAAACGCGGCACCCATCTTGCACAGAGCTTTTCCATATACAAATGTTGGTGCGAAATATTTTGTACACGTTCATATGACATCTTACAGGTCTCAGCTATCTCACGAACTTTTAATCTGCGACCTTTCAGCACTAGTTGATGGATTTTCTCGATCATATCTGGAGTTGTGACCTCAATGGGGCGTCCTGAGCGAGGCTCATCAGAGGTGCTCACACGACCCTTTTTGAACTCGGAAACCCACTGCTTAACGGTTGAATATGATGGGGAGGATGTCCCCAGTGTTGAGTCCATCTCTTCTTTAATTTCCTTCGGCGTTAACCCCTTCAAATGAAAGTATTTGATGACAGCACGATTTTCCAGCTTTTCCATTTTTACGAAAAACACAGAGGCGTCTTGGTCAGCGTGCTCTCAAAACTAAACTAACATGGCGATCGGACCGAAACTATAGCTACAAGCTATCTAAGGATGGTACTATAGAACGCCACCTCAAGGTAGGCCTAGTTGCGCCATCTCTTGTTCAGGCCGGAAACTTATCAATCCACCCTCGTATATATACAGGGTGGGGCATTTAAAGTGTCGCGGGCGTTTTTTCCAAAAATAAAGTGAGATACGAGAAAATTTTTCGGACAAAAGTTGTAGGGTACCGAGGGGGACATCCGATGGTGGCCTTGGCTTTGACCTCAAATCTCATCTTCAAGGGCATTCTGAGATCAACTCTTGTTTTTTAAATAGCATCTCATATTTTTTACTGCAGATTTGGATTCTAGGTCAAAAACCGAGAAACTTTTGTCTGAACCATTTCCCTGAAATCCGCAAAAATGGCGCTCTAATCGATATTGTTCCACTTTGAATCTGACATTCGAATAACTCGAAAACGAAGGGTCTTGCAAAAGAATGTTTCGTACGAAAGTTGTCAATACACAACACATTTCAATCGTCTACATTACCACCATTCAGAGCTCACGCGATGTAAACAAACGACGGGGTTCAGTGAAAATTCACGATTTTGAAAGTCAGTTTGTCAGTTACATTTGATTATTACTTGGTTTATGACAAATTGAAAATCATGGATATCCGATACACGGTTTCTGAAAAGATCGATATGATCTACATTCACGGTGAAGTGCATAAGAATCCCAGACAAGCATATGACTTGTATGCAGAACGATTTCCTGAAAGAACAACGCCATCCATTAGGTATTTTCAACGCATTACAAAATTATTCTCAGAAACGGGAAGTGTTACAAGGGAAAAACGACATCGAATGAGAACTGTTAGCGGAGAAAATGCGGAAGTTAATGTACTAGCTGCAGTAGCCAATAATCCACACGTGAGCTCTCGTGAAATTGAACTCCATCCGGGAATTTCTCGAAGAAGTGTTCTTCGAATACTGAAACGTCACAAATTCCATCCGTATCACATTTGTTTGCATCAAGACCTTCACGGTGATGATTTCGGAAATCGTGTACAGTTTTGTCGATGGGGTCTAGCGCAAATGCACAATAACAACTTCATCAACATATTATTTTCTGATGAGTCGACGTTCACCAATCATGGTCAAGTAAATCGACATAATATGCATTACTGGGCGACAGAAAATCCAAGATGGTTACGTCAAGTAGAGCATCAAAGACAATGGGCTGTGAATGTTTGGTGTGGTATTTTTCGATCTCGAGTAATTGGACCGTACTGCATTGCAGATACGCTCAATGGAGAAGTACAGACATTTCTTAGATCAAGTACTTCCACCATTACTTGAAGACATACCTATTCAGGAACGATTGAATATGTGGTATCAACACGATGGTTGTCCATCCCATTATGCAGTCACAGCTCGAGAAATATTGGACAGAGATTATCCTGGACGATGGATAGGACGTTGTGGACCAGTTCATTGGCCTGCCCGTTCTCCGGATCTCACTTCTCCAGATTTTTTTTTATGTGGATACATAAAAGATACAGTTTATCAACAAGCACCGACTACACCTGAGAATATGCGTCAACGAATCATCAATGCATGCGCGAGCATCAATGAAGATATTTTAGCACGAGTTCAGCAATCTTTTGTAAAACGTTTTGAAATGTGTATTGAAGTCGAAGGCCATCATTTTGAGCATCTACTGCATTAAAATTATCCAAGTGATGTAGACGATTGAAATGTGTTGTGTTTTGTCTGTTATACCCCATCACCTCCGTTTCAGTTCAAGGGGTCCCCCTTGGAATCAGACAACTTTTGTCCGAAACATTCTCCTCCAAGACCCTTCGTTTTCGAGTTATTCTAATGTCAGATTCAGTATGGAACAATATCGATTAGAGCGCCATCTTTGCGGATTTCAGGAAAATGGTTCAGACAAAAGTTTCTTGGTTTTTGACCTAGAATCCAAATCTGCAGTAAAAAATATGAGATGCTATTCAAAAAACAAGAGTTGACCTCAGAATGCCCTTGAAGATGAGATTTGAGGTCAAAGCCAAGGCCACCATCGGATTTCCCCCTCGATACCCTACAATTTTTGTCCGAAAAATTTTCTCGTATCTCATTTTATTTTTGGAAAAAACGCCCGCGACACTTTAAATGCCCCACCCTGTATATATATATATATATATATATGGATGTATATTCAAAATTTCCATTCAATTAATTGAATACTTATCATTTCACTCCGATAAGAAAATATTTCTATATATATATATGAAGCAAATAGAAGTAGAAATGTATATAAATGATTATATATGTCTATTCGAAGGAGATAAAAAGCAAATGAACAGTATGAAAATGTCACGAAGACGTTACAATAGTGTAATATTTTTGAAATTTCATACGAATTGCTATTTTGCACGAAAGTTTGGCACAAACTTTTCCTCGCTTAGACTATACCTTATATGCTGTATGTGTGTACTTACAGTTCTACTGCGCTCGAGGGCCTTCAACCTACTACCCACATAACAATTCATGTCTTGCGATGTCTTTTCAGATAAGTTTAAGATGTCTTGCGCAATACATTTAGATGTCTTTTAGATGTCTAAAACTCTTCTTTGGTCTGAAAGATATCTAAAAGACCTCTAAAAGATGTCTTCAGAGATATCTTCGAAGATGTTTTCGAAGAACTTTTTTAGAGGTCTCATAAATATCTTTTAGACCAAAGAAGAGTTTTAGACATCTCAAAGACATCTAACCCAGCAAACACTGTGGTCAGGTTCTTTGAAGGACCAACATTGGCAGTGCCGGTGAAATGCTGGCATTGGTGAATATGTATTGGGCCTTTAAAGGATGTGCAATAACACTCGATACATTGTTCTCTATCGAAGGGCCAATAATGGCATCACATTCATTTCTGATGCCAGGAAATTACGTCAGAATTGTAATGATCCGATATGTTGCCAATAATGGCTCCCCGTATTATCGTACTGTCATCTGTTGCGATTCTTATGAACTTTGTTGTTGTTGGTTTTATAACAGATGATCAAACCCATCCCATTAAATTAATATTCTATGAGAATTCTTCATTCATTCGAGAATGAATTTCTATATTTTAAATCGAAAATAAAATCATACCTAATATCGTGTATCGAGTGAATCATGCAGGCTTTATTTTTTTGGAATATATTGTGAGATGATGTGAATGAACAAAGTGATTAGGTTACGTGATTCACTATTCAATAAAAACACATGAGAACATTTCATCAAACTTTGAGTAGTATAGACGTCTTTACCCGACAAAAAACTTGTTCGTGATGAAGATATTCTTTCCAACATTTGATTAAGTGTAAAAGTAGGAATGAATCAGTGTGTGGTTTCAAGTACCGTATATTTATGATCAGGATATATTTTCAATAATTTTTCATTCACTACAACGCCAATTAGTGCTCCAACGAGAACGAAGGACTGGCAGCAGCGCGTCAACGACTTCTGAACGTGATCATGAATGTGCAGCATTCCCAAGAGCGGTAGAAGTTTGGATGGGTGACCGTGGACACAAAGAATTTCTCAGGATTCTTTCACGTTGGATTACAACGACATGCTTGAGGATGAGAAAATCATTGCGGATGAATCCCATTCATCCAATAAATTTTCTTTTTCATTTTACAGTCTTCAATAAATTCATCGTTTTTGATTTTCGTTCAAAATAATATTGAATTCACAATGAATTCGTGTCTTGACATTCATATTCAATCAGTGGATGAAGTTTGGTGATTCAATGAAGGCATACGGTGTTGGTTGAATGTTATGTGGCCGAATGCTGGCCGGTGAGACATATACGCGCTGGGCCATCAAAGGCTGCCAATGGAGGACGATCAAAGCTATTGCTGGCATTTATTGAAGACCCAGTACAGGGCCATCAGTGCAGTGTTTCCTGGGAAATGTTTTGCGCGAGACATCTTAAACTTATCTAAAAGACATCGCGAGACATGAATTGTTATGTGGGTAGGTATGTAGTAATAAGTTACTCCATGAAGATTTTGGGAAAAACTTCATTTGCCTTATTTATAAAATGAAATTGAAACTTTCCATATCTTTCCATTGAAAAATCATTTTCTTGTAAACTACACAGAGAAAAATGCAGATCGAGAATATGGTAATCTTGATTAGAAAATTGGAGAATATTTCTTAAAATTCCATAATATTTGTTAAAATTTGGAAATATCTCTCCAGTTTGTAATTAAGATAGAATGGTTCACATTTCTGTTGAATTTTACTTGAAAAAGGATGGAAAATTATCATTACTTGACGAACAATAGGAAAAAATATCAACTTTTCAGAAGACGAAGATGCAATTTTACAAAGTGAATAATAGAATTTAGAAATTTTGTTACTGACTTCGTGAAAGTTTATGGACGCCTTTTGTAAAATCTACACGGAGAAAACTGGAATAGTGACGTTCACCATTATCGTTTTGTAAAACCTTGTTTCGCTGAAAGCACTAAGCAATCATTTTATTCTACTGAATATAATTCAGTAAAGATTCGTGATTTCAACAAAATGGTAGAGTAGTCCATGTATGATCAATATTACGGATGGTATAGTTAGTTGGACTGACTCAATTGCCTTCACTACGCTGTTTAGTAATAATAACTATTTTATTCGCGCTCGAGCGGAGTGAACCGAAACGAGTCGAACATAACCGAATATACGAACTCTCCTCGCTTACCGACACTGTTATGTTTATAAACGATTTTTTTTCTCATAAATGTGTTAATGGCAGGAAAGGAGTTGATGATAACTCGTATATGGAATATGCCTATCATGATTCTCGTCTTAATAATCAACACTTCACAAAATCAATTTATTCAGAAAATCCAAAATTGTTTCAACAGCATCCTCTAATCATAAGTTCTCCAAACACTTATAAGAGATACGCAAACCTAGCAAAATTATATGTTCAGTTTAGCTCAAGTGGTATACGCGTTAGGTGTAGGTAGGTAGGTAGCTAGGTAGGTAGGATGTTGAGGTTCGATTCCCGCTTTCAGCGCCCTGAATGTCATGTGCAATCGATGTTCGATGCTACAACTTCACGCTCAACTAAACAGTAATGAATGTCAAGCAATCAAAATTTTTGCTGCTTTGGGAAATTATTTCTAAAGACAACATTAACAACCTTCATAATATAACAAAAACTTTTTTATTGTTGAATCGAATTCATATTGTTGTTTAGTAAAAATTATCATGCCCATTCCGCGGAATAGATGGATTGTGTGGTGGAATCAATTATGCGACCATTCACTGTTTGGTACGAATAACAATGCTTGGGTAATCGAATGAAATACAAGTTTAGTAAAATTAATTTGACTTGTTATGGTGACATGAACTGTATGTGCATTCGGTTTCTAATACTAAACATTTGGTCTGTCCATATTTCACTAAATCGTTAAGTACGAGATACCATTGGTTTGATTGATATCACTATTCAGTTTTCTCCGTGTATACTCCTGCGTATTGTTTATTGAGTATTGATAATTTTTCATTCTTTTTCAAGTAATAATCAACAAAGTGTGAACCGTTTCATCTTCATTACGAATTTAAGAAATATTCTCCAATTTTCTATCAAAGATTACTATACTCTCGATCTGCATTTTTCTTCGTGTATTCATTATATGTTGATAGAAATTTGGGAGGGTGGTGGAAAAAGGAATGCGGTTAACAATAACATTGTCAAAGAAGTGCAATAATTGATTTTTGCTAATTTTTTATCAATATTCAATAAACGAATGCTATTTTTACTCTGTTCTGGGTACAATAATTGGAATTTTTTTGAAGCAACAGAATCTGTGAATCTTCAAGATTAAAAAACTGTTGGGAAATTTTTTGTGCTTGCTTCTTGGGTTCATGAAAAATGATATTGGCCTGAAATTTGCTTGGAACTCAGTCTCCCGGGGTTTTTGGGGTTGGTGATTACGAATCTGTGGTAAAAATACCGGATCCAGTATGGGGAACAGCAATCGCACACTTCAATGGATTTGCTTCAAATGAACCCATTGAATTCTTCAAACATGGAATCTTCTGCGGAAAGTATGAAGAATATACTAGAAATTGATAGGATATTGATTCAGCCAGTAGGAAATAATTGCAGAGAAGAAATTAAAAATGCTTTTCATACCTCTGAATTTGTTTGATCTCTGAAGAAAAAGTTCCCCTCAAAATCTCGAACCGGTTCTATTAAATTAATTTTCCTGGAATCTATATAGTTTTTTACACCGAGAGAATTGCATATTTGTATTTATTCGAATTGGCTAGACTTTGTTTGAATTAACTCAATATCTATTTGAATCTGAACCTACTAGAGCTTCATTTGGATCAGATGGGAGATTTATTTCATCCAAATGAATTCTGAGGCAAGTCAAAGAAAGTTGACGTGAATCGACTGAAATTTTATTGGATGCAGTGAAATATCCAGTAGATTCATATTGAAGTAAACGATTCCTCTAGGTGTATGGTGAAATGAGCTTTGAAACTGACCAACATTTGACCAGTTTTCATCTAATATCCCAAACTTGCACGTCCAATTCAAGACGGAGAAAACTTTTCTATGGATTTCACCTGGCTTTTCAACTTTTTCCCATATCAAATCGGGTGTGCATGTTTGAAATATCAGATAGAAATTGTTGGAAATTGTTGCAGTTTACACTGCATTTCATAGAATCGAAACCGCATAGTTCCCAGTGAACATTTTCTAATGGAATCTATTGTAAGCAGTGTTCTGTAATATCGCTCAACTCCGTCACTTTATTTATTGAAGGAAGTAGATGTGGTTCATTTTCAGAATGATGTCAAAAATCCCTGAGTGTAGAGTTTGAAAGAAATTCGTTGAATTTGAGAATCATTGTTCGCCATACTGATGAACTTGAAAATTTTTGATCGCTGTATTGAATCCACGATTTTGAATGTTGAGATTCTGACAACGAATGCGTAATCACCGACCCCAAACCCCTTTGGTATTGTGTTGCGGGCAAATTTGAGGCGTCCTCACCGTTTCCTTCCCCTTTTTGGCATTTGACTCCACTGGGCGTTGTGACGAGCCCGTCAAAGTTTGAGTGATGTGACGAACTCGTCATCCAATTCTGGAACCTGCAACAAATAAATGTCATTAATATAATGCACTTGATAGGTTTAGTATGGAGACGATACAGCCTCACCGTTAGGGTGGGTCGAAAAAAGCGGTTTTTCGAGAACCGATTTCTAATAGTGCGGAAAACTTGCGCATTGGGTTGCTAATGATGAGAAAAATAATTGAAAAATTCCCACTTCAAATCTTCAGTTCGCGCAAAGAGCCCGAAGTTTCAAGAAATTTCGGAAAAACTGCAATTTTTTAAAGAAGCTAAAAATTTGTAAAAAAATGTTTTTTACATCTTATAGCATGAAACTCTTCCTTTCCAGTTCCCTCAATATGAAAAAAATACTTTCGGAGTTATTGCCGTTTATTTCGAGATCCCGCCAAAGGCTTGAACATCGGACAAAATCGAAAAAATCTGCTATTTTCGAAGACTTGCAAGAGAAAAAACCGAGTCTGTTTTGATTTTAATGGGGTGAAAAACTATGGTATGTAGTTATATTCTTGTAGTATTTCAATGTTATACTTGCTGCGAAGCTCGATTTGACTTAAAAACAGGGTCATTCCCTCTGGATTCCAATTTTACTCTTCTCCACCGGTAATGTCATATCCTGCTAGCTTGACTGACTACAGTCAATATATCGACTGAGAAGTGAGCAGCTTGCAACAAGTTACTGCTGTGTTCGTACGTTTGTGAAGTATTTTCAAACTAGTGCAATAATTCATATTGTTATTGATGTGTTCGTGCATTTATGAAGTATTTTCAAACTAGTGCAATAATTCATATTGTTACTGCTGTGTTCGTGCATTTGTGAAGTATTTCCAAACTAGTACAATAATTCATATTGTTATTGTTTGTATTTTTCTTTCATAATTACGTATAATACCTTCCTACCAGTTCCTTTAAAATAATTACATATTTCTTATTGTTGTTGTGGATCAGTGGTTTCTCTAATAGCTTTAAAATGACAGCTCCGAAAAGTGTTGTTGTTACAAGACATTCCCATCCAAACGTGTGTCCTATCTTTGGCCCATCCAGAGAGCTTAGCGAAAAAATGCTGCCAACATACGAGGATTTGTTGCTTTGTTGTTTTGAAAAGAGGCATACATTTTCATTGTTGACGAATTCAAAAAAGCCATTAAGTTTTTTACCTATTGCTGAATGCGTTGCCACTCAAGTAGAAAAGATTTTTCATAAGGCATCGATTCCAACAGTAACACACAGTCGTGTTGTGCAAATGATCACCTCCTATCATGATGAATATTATAAGTTGAGAAAATCGTACAACCGAGACCAAGAAAAAGATTTTTATAAGAAAAGGTTAGAATTTTTTGTGAATGATGCCAAGTCGAAGCTATTTGATATTGCAGCTTGTAAATGTGTTATGACTTTTGTTTGCCAATGTAAAAAAAAATCAAATGTCTGTGACTGTCCCGTGGTTCAAGTATGCAATTGTGAGAAAGTCAAGAAGATTCCTAATATTGAGTTAAAGTTTATGTACGATCAACGAACAACTAGGATGATGTGTATCGCCAATTTGGATAGAAAAGTGACAGTAAAACTACAAAAAAGAGAAGAAAGAAAAACCAAACTTGAGGAGCAAGAAACTATTCCTTCAAACTCGAGGATAAGTAACACTACTGTAGCTGATCGAAAATTTCTCTGAAAAGGAGCTGTGATACTAGTTCATCATTGCCTTCAACATCACAAATGCGTTCAAAATTGACGACTACTGCCTTGATGAGTGACAGATACAGTGTTTCCGACAGGGCCACAGCGGCTATTGCCTCTGGTGTTATGCATGATCTTGGTTTGATTTCTGATTCAGATTTGTCACAAGTGATTGACAAAAATAAAATTAGAAGAGAAAAAGATAAGCTGCGAAAAAAAGTAACAGAAGACGACCACGGTCAGCTCAAAGAGGTGAAAGGAATTTATTTTGACGGTAGAAAAGACAAGACTCTAACTCAAGAAAAAGTGGGAGCGAAATTTTACCGCAGAGTCAGGAACGAAGAACATATTAGTATTATTAGTGAACCTGGTGGCCAATACGTCGGACATGTTACACCAATGAAAGGAACTGGTAATGGAATTGCCAACTGTGTCATTGATTTTCTGAATGAGGAAAATTATGACATGAATACAGTGGAAGTTATCGGATGTGATGGAACAGCCACAAACACCGGTTGGAAAAACGGTGTCATTCGTAACATCGAAGTTCAGTGTCAGCGCCCACTGCAGTGGTTTATTTGCTTACTGCACTTTAACGAGCTGCCTTACAGACATTTGTTTGAGCATTTAGATGGGACAACAACAGGACCAGCATCCTTCAGTGGCCCGATTGGCAAACAACTTCCTAACTGTGAGAAGAATCCTGTTGTAGATTTTGAAGCAATCTTAACTGAAGAAGTGATCGCTATTACTAAAATTGATCTTAGTAAAGATCAGCAGTACCTTTTAGATATCGTTACGTCCGTCACAACTGGGCACTGTGATCCAGAACTGGCTGTTAGAGATCCTGGTCCTCTCAACCACTCCCGATGGTTAACCTGTGCTAATCGGGTACTGAGACTTTATATATCCCAAACAAGTCCAACAAACGAGCTGAAGGTCCTGGCAAACTACATTGTAAAGACCTATGCTCCTGTTTGGTTTGCGATAAAACGATATAATACTGTGAAATACGGTCCGAAGCACATACATAAGGTAATTCGAACGACAAGATATTTACCGGATAACATCAAAAAAATAATCGATCCTGTCATTCAAAGAAACGCGTTCTTCTGCCATCCAGAGAACATGCTATTAGCAATGATAGTAGATGACAGAGAACATACACGTGAATTAGGCTACAAGAAGATTCTTGAAGCCAGAAACCAGCAGCCAGAATCAAGAAGCAACGTTAGAATTTTCAAGCTCCCTACAATTAATTTTGAGGCTACAGACTATACTGAACTTCTTGATTGGACAAAGTGTGATTTGACACCACCTCCATTGATATCAAAGATGACATCAGATCACATTGCATCTTTACTGAAAGAAAAACTCTTGCCTGAGTTTGAGAATTTACAATTTCCATGTCACACTCAGTCAGTGGAGAGGTGCGTCAAACTCGTAACACAAGCAGCAGGAACAGTTTGCGGACATGAAAACCGAGATGGTTTCATTAGGACAACTTTAAGATCAAGGTCTGTGATGCCGAAATTCGATTCGAAGTTAGAATTTAAAGGAGCATCAGTCTAATTATCCACACCCCAATTGGTTGGTAGGTCGGGCAGGGTGTGGGTGGGACTCGATTTGCAGCCATCTCCTCGTGGTGAGTCCTGGGTCATTTTAGTACGAAAAAAAACACATGCTAAAATGAGCGAAGAGCTGCATTATGATATTGAAAGAATACAATGATATTATTGGAAACGATGATTTCTTTCGTTATTACTACCAACACAAACTTGGTTTATTTCTTGTGCATGTCTTTGAGAATAGCGGATTTTCTCGATTTTCACCAAATTTCAAGCCGTTTGCCCGATTTCAAAACTGATGGAAATACGTCTAACAGTATTTTTTTCATATTAAGGTGAGTGCAAAGAATGGATTTTATGCTATTGGAAATGAAAAATTTATTTGTCAACAGTTTTTAGCTTCTTTGAAAAATTGCGAATTTTTCGGAAATTTTTCCAACTTCAGGCTCTTTGCGCGAACTGAAGATTTGAAGTGAGATTTTTCTAATTATTTTTCCCGTCAATAACAAGCCAATGCGCAAGTTTTCCGCACTATTAGAAATCGGTTTTCGAAAAACCGCTTTTTTCGACCCACCCTACTCACCGTAACCATATTACTTTGTTGCGGTGCAACCCTACTCCCTCGTCTCACCAGTCTCAGAAGGACAAACCTGTAAAATATAAACACCCAATGAAGATAGCCAATGGAATTATTTGATAAGTAAATAAATAAAAGATGGGTGGCATACCTTTTGTAGTCACCAACTAACCCAACGTTGGTGACCAGAGTAAAGCATAACCTGTGAAATAGAGACAATCAATGAGGGTCACTAAAGTTAACAAAAGGAACGATACATTACTCACCACGCGAAGTTCCAAAAGTCACCTGTAAATAGAAAGATTATCAGAAAATAAGATTATTAGAATAAGTAGCGAAATGAGAATACGTATTGAATACGAAAATTATACGTTACCTGATCGGAGACATGATCCAGACGTTCGCGAGGGAAGTTTTCGAGGAATTTCGATCCTTGAAAGCGCTTCACGACACTAGACAGTGGTTTTCCACTGAACACTCGCGAGTATACACTTATTAAAAACGTGACGCGAAAAGGATGACAGGTTGTACACAAACCTGGTCATCCATATTGTTTTTCCCAGTTACTGACCGCGCATGTGCAGGGTGTGTTCAATTCGATCCTCAAGCGAGACGATCGATAGTATCGAGGTCGACCCTAGTTTGCACGGCAACCGATAGGTGTCGGAGTCACCCGTGACTTGAAAATAATTCAAGCCGGGAATAAAAGGAGGTACCCGAGAGGTATTCGGCACTTCACTATCCAGATCGAAGCTGATACCGCAGTAGAGATCACAGAGATAGCTGAGTCCGTTGGGTGCTTGCATCCAACGTTAGCTAGGCTTGATTTAGGGCCGGGGGTGGTCAGCTGGAAAGAAACCGCTGCCTAAGAGTAAATGCTGGTTAGGGCACTACATGACGGGGATGGCAATAATACTCCTACGTCATTAGGGGCAAAACCCAGCCCATAGAGTTAGTTAGCAGCCACCCTCTCACGGCTGGAAATACTGTTGAACTCGCCTTTACAAGGCGGATTGCTTGAATTTTCCGTTAGATCTTGGATATATTCATCCAGAATCCATCAGGGCACTCGGTAGCCAGCTGAAATCCAAGATTTCCAGATCTGCGACGTGATTGGTCTCCCTCCGAGACGCACGTTCGCCTTGTCTTTTGCGAAAATCTAGTTAATGGATGAAATAACCCTAGATTTTCGAGTCATGCGATTGGTCCGCGAGTAATCGGTCGTTTACAATCGCCGCGCGCATTATTCCGTTGGAACCGCGCCTTGTCATACCATTAGAGTCACCGCGTACTATAATATACGCCTTGTTTCCGTTAGATCCGGTCGAATTTCGAAACCTTTCAACGCGCCGCGCGGAACACGTGTGCACACGTTAGGAATAGTCGACTTAGGGTTCTTAGACTTTAATCATTCCTAGAGTTAACTAGTTTATAAGATATTGTCAAATTTTATTTGAATTTAATTCTTGTTTATTTACGAACTGTCCAGTTCGATCATGTGTGTTGAAAAGTAATTCAATGGATGTCAATTTGATTTGTTGAACATTCAAAGCTCGTCTTGTTATTTTTAGTGTTAATAATCTGTGACCCGCGTTCCTCAACCTAGTAAATCCGGGTCGGTGCCGAATCAACGAGAAAACCAAATCAACAAAAAAAATTTACTAGCAGTATGAAGTTGTCATTTTGTTGCAGTATGAAACGAAATTAGTCATAGATCATTGATTAAATCAAACGAAAAGTAAACACATTGATTTGCTAACACAACCCCACGGTAAAGTTAATTTCCCTTTGTTATGTTTATGATTATGGTATGGTTTTGTTCATGATAACAACAAACCGATTTTCGTTCTCTACAGACGTTTGAAACAGTTTGATTGTACCGATCGATTAGGAAGATCATTAATAATTTTATTAGAATGATGAATTACGTTCCTACTGTAATAAACGGGTGCAGTGAATAGGTTAACATAAAGAATTTTCGTTTAATTTAATCAATGATCTATGACTTATTTCATTCCATACTGCAACAAAATGACAACTTCATACTGCTAGTGAATTTTTTCGTTGATTTGGTTTTTCGTTGATTCGGCACCGACCCGTAAATCCGAACCTTGGTCTTCCGACGAGCGAGGGGCATAATTTGAGGGTAGATTCTTCAATTTACGATATCATCATATATCGACGCGTTAGGGTCTTTGAAACGAAACGTCACAGCGTAACCGTAGACGATATCATTTTTCATAAACCCCAGAAGCGAGCACAAAAATTTGCCAACAGTTTTTTGGATACTCATCGGTATACGTAGTATACCCAGCACGAAGTGCCTAATGCACCCGCTCTCGTATCTTCTGACCGTATTTTCTTGAACATTTGAATAATGCAATTGGGAGTTGGATACTTCATCATTTCATTCAATACTGATTGATAACCCTGGTAGACCTCGGCGATGATCGCTTTGTGCGTTTTGGCGAGGTTGAGACGATGATAGGGTGAGGATGGTAAAATGAGAATTTCTACGCGTTGAGTTAAGGGAGGGAGAAGAATAAAAAGAGATTCGAAAACTAGGGACCTTCATCTATGAATTGAGATGAATATCAGAAGAAAATTCGTTCATTAAAGTAGTAATTGGATCGATTGAAAATGAATGATTTTTTGGAGAAAACTCGACGCGTTCGTCCGCTGAGTGTGGAAGGCAGGAGGCGGAAATCGGACGGAGAATGGAGAGAGAATAGAGGGGAAAGAAACCACGCCCACAAAAACCCTGGCTCGGTGATGCTTCAGCGAGGTTGGAGCGAGGGTGAAGCATGTCTATCATCACCATGGTGAGGGTACAGCGATGATACGGCGAGGATGAACACATTTATTGATTTTAGATCATTTTTCGACCTTCGTCTCGTTTCACTGGTATTCACACACACTCGAAGGGTGTTGAATAACAAATATTTATTCATTTCATCGAGATTGAGTGCTCGGAACTTCTGAAATGCATGATCAACGCCTACCATCGCCATGGTGATGGAACGGCGATGGTACGGCGAGGATGAACACATTTATTGACTTTAGCTCGTTTTTCGACCCTCGTCTCGTTTCCCTGGTATTCACACACACTCGAAGGGTGATAATTAACAAATATTTATTCATTCAATCGAGATTGAGAGCTGGAAACTTCTGAAATGCATAACACAGGCCTGCGAGGTTTTTCCCCCTTGGAACTGGTGACCATTTTCCGAAGTAATTTGCTGCGTAGAATCCGAATCCGGAGCCAGAATTGGGCTATCACGTCAGGATTTTGAGATATCTGAGGGTAAATACGCGAAAAATGCGGTTTTTCGCTACTTTTGAGGTTATGTACAGGACGCATGAAATTTTTTTGATCTTTTCTCTCAACTTCATCAATTTGCACTACTCTTCTCGTTTAAAATGAGCTATTGAACGTTCATGTACGATTTTTTCTCGCAAAGTTACGACCATTCTAAGTTGTGTAATATGTCCCAACAACAGAATGAGTATTCGCATTTATTACACTGATCGACAATGAAATTCTCCTTCAAATGAAATTCTCTTTTCTGAAGTAATTTTCTGCGTAGAATCCAAATCCGGAGTCAGGATTGGGCCATCGCGTAAGCATTCCAAGATATTTAAGATTAGGTCCACGAAAAATGGGTTTTGATTACTTTGGAATTCATGTACTGAGTGCACAATTTTTTTTAGTCTTTTCTTCTAATTGCATCATCCAGTACTACTCTTACTCTTCAAGATAAGCTATTAATCGGTGACCTACAATTTCTCCTTGCAGAGTTACGAGTATTCCAAGTTGTGAAATATATCCCCAAGATTATAATATTTCTAGGATCTCCTGAGGGTGCTGCCAGGATGTATGGGAATGAAAATTCTAATTTTCTAATATGATATTCTTATTCAGCGACCCAAAACTTATATGTTCACATATTCAAGGAAAATTTCCTTCAAAAATGGGTTCCCCGAAGGGTTGATAATTCACAGACCTGCGGAATATAAGTTTTTATTTTCCCTTCGAACAATAATGGTTCCTTTCCAGGTATTCAGATTGTGGAACTAAAATATAACGCCAGTTTTTTCACAGCACATCGGGATTCATTTTTATGTGAGATATGAATATTTACAGTTTTTTAAACAATTTGTATGAACGAAAAATATATACGTTTTATATAAAATTCAGACATGGGGCTGCACTGGTTTCAAACAAGACCTAAGATACTAGATAAATCAAAAGGACTTATGATATCTTTTTCTAGTTTCTTCAAAACTTCTGTTTGATCTCTTTCTGTTGTACTCATGATTCGGTTCATCTCTCTTTAACATCCAGCAATAGTCAGCCATCATTCTAACGTCCCACCTTCCTTGATATCTGGTCTCCATAACCTTAAGGTCTTGATGAAATCTCTCCCTTGCTCTTCACTGACAGCACCAAGATTCTCGGGGAAAAAGTCAATATGGGAATGCAAATAATGGAGTTTTATACTCATATTACAACCCAGGGTTTTGAAATTGTTAAGCATGCTGTTGACTATATTTTCATAATCAGGGCTTTTTCTGTTCCCTAAAAATGTTGTACGACTTCCTTAAATGACTTCCAAGCGAGCTTCTCGGTTTTATTCATAGTTTTTTCAAAGTCAGGATCTTGCATCAATTTCCTTATGTCTGGACCAACAAAAACGCCTTCTTTTATCTTCGCATCCGATAAATGCTTGAATTTATCACATAAATATTTGAAACAAAGACCATCTTTAGGCAATGCCTTTACAAATTGCTTCATAATGCCTAATTTGATATGAAGCGGAGGTAGCAGAATTTTGGAGCGGTCAACTAGTGTTTCGTGTACAACATTTTTACTTCCAGGGTTCAATGATGCTCTCTGTGGCCAATCTTTCTGGATCCAATGTCGTGCTCTATTCCTACTATCCCATTCACATAGGAAACAGGGGTATTTTGTATACCCTCCTTGTTGACCAAGCAACATAGTTAATATTTTGAGATCACCACATATAGTCCAGTTATGATTGGAGTAATTTATTTTTTTGAGGACGAAATCCAAATTTTCATAACATTCTTTCAAATGAGTAGAATGTCCAATAGGCAAAGAAGCAAATTTATTACCATTATGTAACAATACTACTTTGAGGCTCCGTTTCGAAGAATCTATAAAAGTCTCCAATCATTTGGATTGTATTCTACATCAAACATTTTGAGTAGGCCAGGCACATCACAACAATACACTAAATTTTTTCTTGAGCAAAATACGGTAGAAAATCCTTCTCTCTATTTCTATACCAATAAAAGTTCGTTGTACGATCCAGCATGTTTTTTCTTTCAATCTGGAACCGAGTAATTCCGCAGCATCTTTCGGAAGATTAAGATCTCTTGTCAAATCATTCAATTCACTTTGAGAAAACAGTGGTGGTGTTTCGTTGCACTCGTAATATTCATCGTCAGGATCTGAAGTATTCATTATAGCCTCTTGAAATAAACTAGGATCAGATGAAAATGGTTGGGCAGGATGGCATAACTCTTTGCTATCAGGATCTTTATACGTAGGTAAAATCACAGAACGAATATCAGGATAACTTATCGCTGCTTTATTTTTAGAATTAAATCCTTTTATGTTTGAACAGCAGAAGTAACAATCGTTGATATGATTTTGCGGTTCCATCCAAATCATTGGAGTCTGTAAACTAAAACAATGTTTTTCTCCTCTTGACCATTTCCGAAGTTCACGTACACATGTCGAACACACTTTATGAGGCGCCCATTGTTTGTCTTGGTTTTTTATGTTGATTTTGAAATAGCTATCGTATAGTTCTTCAATACATTTAGAAATTATTTGTTGCTGTCTCTTTATTACATAATTTCCACATATGTAGCAGAAGTTATCTGGAGCATTGATACATTTTCGAGAAGCCATTTGTGAAACTTTTTTTTAAATACACGAAATTCACAACAATTACTGGACACTCGATACTTGTACACGGAGGAAAAAATTAGAACAACAATCAGTACATTCCGAGTGAATTAGTGGAATAATGTCTGAACATAGCAACAAACAATCTACGATCTCAGCAGTGCTGGCTCGAAGGATATTACCGCCCGGCGCGAGAATTTTGTAGGCGTCCGATTATAATAGTGTAGCATATTGCATAAATAATATTTTATATATATTTTATATATAAAAAATTAATAAATATATATTTATGTGATATGCTATAAGCATTTTCTACCGTATTTCGCTCAAGAAAAAAATTTAGCGTATCGTTGTGATGCGCCTGGCCTACTCAAGGTGTTTCATGTAGAATACAATCCAAAGTCAATCCCCTTCATTCATTCAACATTTTCTGAAGCATTTTGGTGCGCTGAATCCGCATATGGCTCCAGAATTGCTATATCACGTCAGGTATTTGGGATATTCCGACCTAAAAATGTGGAAAACACTGTTTTTGGGCATATTTGAGGTTCCGTAAAGTCGAAAGGTAATTTTTTTCACAAAACCAATAGATGCACCTCAAAGTATCAGTCATCCTCTTCCAAATGCCGTTGAGTTTGCTGAAATATCTTTTTTTTTCATTGAGATACGACAATTTTAAATTTGTGCGCTCATGTACTCAATAAATAGGTGGAGACACAATTTTCAAACTGTCGTATCTCAATGAAAAAAAAAGGTATCTGAGCAAACTCAACGGCATTTGGAAGAGGAGGACTTATACTTTGAGGTGCATGTATTGGTTTTGAGAAAAAAAATTACCCTTCGACTTTACGTAACCCCAAATATGTCGAAAAACAGTGTTTTTCACATTTTTAGGTCGAAATATCTCAAAAACCTGACGTGATAGAGCAATTCTGCAGCCAGATTCGGATTCAGCGGATCAAAATGCTTCGGAAAAAGATATTATTGTTTGAGGGGGAAAAAAAAAGTCAAATTTCGCAGGCCTGTGTAATCACTGCCTACCATCGCCATGGTGATGGAACGGCGATGGTATGGCGAGGATGAACACATTTACTGATTTTAGCTCATTTTACGACCTTCGTATCGTTTCCCTGGTATTCACACACACTCGAAGGGTGATGATTACCAAATATTTATTCATTCAATCAAGATTGAGTGCTCGAAACTTCTGAAATGCATAATCAACGCCTACCATCACCATGGTGATGGAACGGCGATGGTATGACGAGGATGAGCACATTTACTGATTTTCAGTTCATTCTTCGACCTTTATCTCGTTTCCGTGGTATTCATCAGGGTGTCTACTCAGATGGGAAAATAAAATTCCCTGACAATTCCAGGATTTTCCAGGTGGTTTCAAGATTTCTCCAGGACAAAATAATTTAATTCCACAAAATAATTTTTCAAGTTCCCTAGTCATTTTTGTCATCAGCTCCTGTCATATGTATTGTGTATAATCGATGATAACATGTTCTCTCATTGCGATACAGAAAAATGATCACCTTATCATCATTTGAAAACGCGTAATTGGCCTCTAAGACTTAATAATTTCGATATAACTTTACTGAATTCTTGAAAAACATTTGCTACTCGGAAACTGTGAAGAATCCGAATCAATGTGGCTGCATCTTACTCGAAAAATTGACTAAAATTCAGCCTTTTCCAAGGTACCGATATTTGTTTTCGGTGCTCAATTTTATCTGGAAGAACATTATTTTGGCAAGTTGATATTCAGAATGAAAGCAAGTTTGACTTTTTACCGTGAAACATATCAGTTCTCAGCTTATTGGGTTGGAAGGAAAGTAATGATCTTTCACTTTAGAATTCTCATTTTTTCCTAGAAACAGTATAGAACTTCCCTGAACTATATTGTGTGATGTAGTAAAGGTAAGCTATACACGCACATAACATAATATAGTTCAGGGAAGTTTTATACTGTTTCTAGGAAAAAATATGAATTCCAAAAGAAAAAACGGTCATTACTTCCCTTCCAACCCAATATATTTTCGCTTCCTGCGGTCAAGAGGGAGCTTTATCCTTCTGAATTCAAGGCAACAATCTTCAATTAACCATGGACTCAAAACATATCCTCAAAAAGTTACACTCGAATTAAGATATAAACCGAATGAAAAAAGAACATAAGTGACTCGATGAATAGATCCACAAAAACTCATATTTCAAAATCACTAGCTGTTGATATTACCAAGCTATCTATTCAAGTAATGAATGATGTAGAACGATGTGGTCCTGAAAACTCAATTCACGAAATACGCCCAATTCATGAATTGGCAAAAAATTCAAAACAACAGACCTTTTGTTTCTCTTAATCAGATTTATTATTTCAAAAGAATTAGCCTAATTACATTTAATGTTTGGAAGCTCTGAATGGAGTCTTTGGCGAGAATTGACTAGGATTTAAATTATTGAATAAATAAACTTATTTTATATCACATTGAAATTCTGTGGAGTTTCATATCTTATGTTGCATGTGAATATATTGTTCATAAATGCTATGCAAGAGCAATTAATAATCAACGTTATTCAGTCTTTTCAATTCCGCTATTTGTTCTTCAAGCCCTGTAATTACACTCTGATTTTCTTGAATGGCTTTGAAATGTTTTGATTCTAGCTCTTTTACTATTAATCGCCTTTTTTCTTTTTGAAAACTGCTTGGTCTTGAGCTAGTTTTTTTTCTTTTTGTATTTTATTGAATTCGAACCAGCGTGAATGAGCGTTTCGCGCACTGTGTATGAGTGCTTTAGGTATAACAAAGTTTTCAACTCCACCATAATTCATGATACTATCAATTTACTTGACGTCTTACAATAATCGATTCTTCATGCATGTTTTCAAATAAACATTCAGAATTGACTGAAAATCCACGTTCTACATTGGCATTTCCATGGGAAAGACAGCACACAAGTTTCACAACGAACATAAAACTTTTATACTTTTCCTCAACAATGTCTCTCCAAAAATGATCGATTCGCTTGTTCGAACGTGAATAAGATTGTGCCGCATCAATGACATGAGGAAGACAAATAAGTTGCCTAAATTCTGTAGCAGCATCATCTGCTTTTGCACCTGTTATGCGGTTTTTTTCATTGAGAATAGAAAGTAATTTATTTAAACGTTTTTTTGCTAGTTCCATGTTTGAAAAAATTATGGCAGGATCGATGCACGTTGCAGCTAAAGTAAGTGAATAAGTCAATGGTGATTTCTTTGTTAATATAAGAATGAAATCCTTCATTGCTACTTGACAAGTCTTACGGAAATTCAATACTTTTATTTTTGAAGTTTTTGTTTTCTTGAGTTCAGCACGAGTGTCTAGACTTAAAATTATTTCTTTCAGAGGTAAGAGATTCTTCTCATTCCCCAAGTCATCACTGTTGAAATTTATCATAGAATCTATAATGTCAGGTTTGACAAATCTTTCCATGATATTTTTTAGTGTTGAACATAACGCAGTATGTAAAAAAGGTGCCAATGGTATATCAGTTTGAAATTCTCTAAGAAAAGATTCCATTTCTGCTGCTAATGATTTGAAAAATGCAAGTTTGGAGCATAAAAGTTCATCATCGACGAAACTTGACACTATTTTAAAACTTTCACATACTGGCTCAATTTTATCTTTTCTAACTCTTTCTACAAATTTTTTGATATTATCATTTATTTAAATAGCTCTTGTAGCAACACTACTATTTTCAAGCCATCTGATTGAACAGAACTTCGATGGAAAAATGGCTGAATCGGTATATTGTGTGTAAAGTGCTCTTCGAGCGGGCACATTTTTGAAAAGATTATATAAGGCTCTAAGATATTTAACTATATCCCAGTTAGTTCCGATAATGGCATGTTTGAAGGCGTTGTGTACATTGTGGAGACCACAACTTCCGATTTCTAATGATGAACAATCTGGTAATTGTTTCTGGAATTCTTTATGAAATGCCCA